>LPNX010140500.1:30032-54604 GCA_001517045.1 Pseudotsuga menziesii | reverse complement strand
GAAAATGAAAATGTGTGATACTGGCATCAACCATTTTTGAAACGGGGGTAAAAATAGCTACTAAAATTAGGAGAGAGAAAAACGAGAACTGTGTCGAGTCCTCGTTTCATAGTATAAGTGGTTTGTCTTCCTTGTCAGAATATTCACATCTGATCCCAGATCCAGGATTATTGAATCGACTTCATAGTCCCTAGTCTGAATATTCATGTGCATCCCCTCACCCATATTTTTCTTATGTAAAGAGTTCACTACGGAGTCCTTCCGCTCCTTACTTGGGATGTTCAACAACTTCTCAATCTCAGCTAGAACATCATGATCTCTTTACAATGACAAGAAACTCTCAAAGAAGTGTTGCAAGGTACCATCCTACCATGATGGTCCTGTCTTTAATGAAGAATCAAATGTAGAGGGTATTTCATAAATACGTGACTTACAAGGATTTTCTATGATCGCGTCCTGAGCTTCAAATAATGTCTCTTTCTCAATTATGATATCAAATGTTGCCTTATTTTTCCAATCCAATCGTACCTATGAACGGGGACCATCTTTTCCTATTGTGGCTCTTCCGCGAGTAACAAAAATAACGTCAGCAACCTTCATTCTGAGTTCCATTGAGATCGTCACAACTGTCGACCCTTAGTTCTATTTCATTGGAATATTCTGGTTCACCAGTGGATTTTGGTTCACTGGTTGATTCATCGGTTGATTCACAGTTTGAGTTTGAAGTGGAACTTGATTCGAAAGTTTGTTCTGCAACTGGTTCTGGTTCTGTAGCTGATTTTGGTTTTGCAAATGGTTCATATTTTGCAACTGAGGAACATTCCCTGCCTTCCATTTGGTGATTAACTATAGGTATTTCTCAATAATATGATCAATTGCAGTGTAGTATGTACATGAACATTGTAGATGTGGGAAATTGTGTTGGTAATGTCCGAATACCCCAAAATTGTAACTTTGTACCAATTCGCGATCTCGTCCTCCTCCTCTTCCCTGAAACCCTCCATGGAATCCTCCTTGCTGTTGGGATTATGGCTGAGCCATTTTTTGTGATGGGGGATTCAGATGCTACTGAACATAGTTTGTTGTTTGAACATACTGCGATTGCGTCTGAGTTATTTGCATCTGATTGTACTGTGGTCGTGGGGCATATTGTAGTTGTGGCACAAAATGTGGTTGTGGTTGTGACGGTATGAAATACATTTGTCGTGGCGGTGTATATTGTGCTTGAGGTGGTGGCTGCATCACCTACAGGTGTGAGTATGCTTTGTGATGCTCCTCACCCTTCACATAGTATGATTCATATGTCCTGGAGTAAGTCATAACTGTGACAGTCTTTATCTGCATGCCCAACTGAGTGACAATAGGTGGAGTATAAGCTTGTTGGTTTCACGAATATCTTATGCATGTAGCTACACTCTTCATGTCAATCCTCATATATTTGACATATGCGACACCAAGGTACATTTCCCCAACTCCGAGGGTTTGGTGCTCCAGATAAGAGATAATTTTTTAAGTCGGGGCAAGTATCCTTAATGTGCCCTTGTGCGTGACACTGAGTGAACTAGATATCCTCATGACTCTATTTCCCTTTCTTATTATCTTGCAACTAAAGCATCAAGTTATCCAATTGTACATGAATTTAGTTCATACCAACCCCACTTTCTCCAATAGGTGAAGCTTCTAACTTCATCAATATTTCCATAGCCTCCCTTTGCGTCGCAATCTTGTTTTGCATCATTAATTGTCAGATATGAGGTACCGATGCTACGATAAACCATTATATGTGTTGAACATCGCTCATATAAAAACTAACTCTTGCCATCAGTGTCTTAAATATTTGATCAAAGTACCAAACAGTCTCATTAGGGAATTTCTTAATTTCTTTTATCTTAGTAATATATTGCACTTCAAAATTTGGTTTCTGGAATTATTTAATTAGTCCTCTCCTGAATTGATCCAATTTTTTTATCGGGGTCCTCGCAGGAACTTGTATAAACTTCATATACCAATCCAATGCACGACCCTGAAGAGTAGTCACCAATTGGTGTTTCTTGACATTATCATCGGTGGCCTGTATGATGTTCCATGCTGCCTCACATATAAACCAATACTTCTAGGAATCATCAGTCCTGTTTCCATGGAATAAAGGTAACTTCATGTCATCGCCTTCCATCCCGGGCCTTCTTCCCATAGATGCTGATATACTACTAGAATGTTGATGGAACATTGAGCAAGTTGATGTGGAATTCATGTTTCTTCTTGAAGGCAGAGTAGTGCCTGAAGGCATGGGCACGTTACTTCTGGGGTTTGATCTTACTACAACTTTGGGCGTAGTCAGGCTCTGGTCGTCCTCTTCATCGCTATAGGTTTTCTTCATCCCGTGTGGTATTCCTTCACGGTCTTGCATTTTGATCACAGTGGGACCTTCCCATGTCCTTTTCCTCTTCTCTTGTCGAAACCTTGCTCCTCCCTCATAAGGAAACTTTCTTCCTCAGCTTCCCTCACAGTATTGTCGAAAATTGCACCCATATACCCCTTATCTTCCCATTTTTCTCCCCACTTTCGTCACAGTATCTGCCACCTATGCAGACCGGAGTCTACTACTCAAGGTGCATCTTTAGTATACTTTTTTTCATAGACAAGAATCTTAATTGACAATTTCAGAGACAATAAGAACCTACCTCTAGGTTCGTTGAAAAAATCCCTTTCTACTTCGTTGTAGTACCTGGAGGTGTGAACTGCAAATTCATTGATATATCCTTCAATGATACTATCCATCCAAACCTCAAGAACTTGTGATTCTCTGTTGTCAGTTTCCTACAGCTCCTGGATCAATTCAGGTGTCCATGATGTTGGCTCCCCCCCTTGGAAATTTGTCTTCTTGTAAGTGAAGTATGCTAGCCACTCATATAGTATGATAGGAAATTCAGCGAGAAAATAATTGTTTGGAATATCATGTATATATCTTGCCAACCACTTATCCATCGTTAGTCCAAGGTTCTCATTTTATGTCTCATCCAATTCTCGTAGCTTCTTATCAAACCAATATTCAATCTATGTTTTTGTTGGATGTCGCATATCCTCCTCTCAGTCCCAACAAGGTCCCAACAATGAAACCATTTGTTGGTGCAACCTCAACCAACAAAACCCTGTCGACAGGGGTTCCCACTCTGTCAACACTCGACTCATCATGATCTCCATAAGCACTGACCGAGACAGGTTTTACCCTATCCCACAACACCCGTGAAGTGGATGAAGTCTCACCTAAGAAGTTCAAGGGAGTGCTGACGGAACCAAGTCTCCACTGAATAGAGAAAGACTTATGGGGATCAATGATGCATTAGTTTATCTATTAGATCTTACCAAGGCTTAATAATTCATAACATCATTCATCATCATTTCTTCCATATATTGCATCATTCATTCATAACAGAGATAACCATAACAAAAGGAACCATACTATTGTGCAAACATATCTAAGACTATGAAATCATTCATAAGCAGTAAATATTGCATCATAGATCCATGTCACACAATCACTTCATCATTGGATTCACAAAGATGAAAAAAATGAAAGAGATAAGAAGATAATAGCAAGATAGTAATTCAGATCAACCTCCTTCTCATTATATTAACCCTGCGCAATCAACTATGTATTGAAAATAGACAATGATTCAACCGATCCTCAAGCTCTTAGTTCACAATCTACAACTTGATTTTATTTTCGATGTTTCTCTCTAGATCTATATATCTCTCCTTTCCCATTTACAATTCTTTATCTACTTAAAGGCTTGTGCTTTTACCTTCATGGTCCACTTGGAAAATTTATAACTAACTCCTAACTGACTAATGACCAATATCCACAAAATGTGGTCAAAAGTACAAAAATTGACACAAAATATTCAAAATTAATCTATTTTCTGTCTTGTGCACTATCTTTTCCTTGTGCAATGTCTTCTGAGTTTGCATAGCATCCACGATGCTGCACAACTGGGTTACCCAAAACCCCTTGCCAACACTCATGGGATTGTCATATCAATGAGTCCTTTGTTTCGATAGATGAGATGGGTGGAAAACATATATAGTAAATATCATAAGGGTACTTTTGGAAACATTTATGGTGACCTTCCTTATGGAATCAATTTATTATGAGGACTCTGTGAACTGGTTGTAAATTTAGCAATTTAATGACCTAAGAAATAAGTACTTACAATTATCATAAGATTGTCCTAGCAAGTAGTTTCTAACATATTATATATGGCAAATTTGATGGCACTACTAGTTGTAGTGACTCAATAGCTATAGATATTTGTATAATAAAGCATAAACACAGATTCTAGTAACAATGAACATACATCTATCAAACATATCATATATAATTTCTTAGCATATAAATTTCCTTTCCATGCATCATGTTGCTCTAATGATATTTTATGTCTACATGTTATTGTTCCCTAATAAAATATAGAACCAACATAAGGTCTATTAAAAAGCATATAAATAGAGGAAAACATCTTTGAAAAGTTTCATACATAGGATGTAGCCATTCTCTCTATGCCTATATTTCAATCATGTTCAATAAAATAAATTATTTAAAAGATTCAACAATAGATATAAAATAGAGATGATGAGCTGGACTTATGGGATTATTTCAAGATGGTTAAATATTTTATACATGGGATGTTGAATCTGTTATATTATTTTTATACCTAATTATCATACCACTAGTTGACAATATGTAAAGTAATTTTTTGAAATGTAATAGGGGATATGGAAGTTTATAAAAGTGTACATATGAGCTGGTATAATGGAATATTATATAAAGTGTTGAAGCATAGAGGATTTTATTGAAATATATATCCAGGTTGATAAGAGCGAAATTGACATGGAAAAATTTAAATAGATCCACTTCCTCACAAGCTCACCTCTATTTGTGAGAACCCCTGAAGCTAAAATTGAAAATTAAAATAGTGTACTTGACTATAATTTACCTATCACATATTTGAAGCATTTATTTAAGAAAAACTTTAAAATTTTTTGCATGTAATTTCTCTTGGAGAGCATTATAGGGAATAAGAAATGTTTTCTTCACTAGAGTGATAATGTTATAGAATATAGCTTGGGGTTTCTAGGAAAAATATTGCTACTTCAAGGTGATAGGAGGATAATGGATGGGTTATATGCCACTTTGGATATCCAAAATCACAATTACTCCATGTTGTTGCATTATGGAAGGAAATTGATCTTCAAATAATTCTATTGCAAACAGTGATGTACACATGACCAACATAGATAATGGTATATAATTAAAATGCTCATAAATTACTCCTTGCTTAAGAGGAAAATTAACCCCAATTTCTATTAAAAAAGAGTAAACACTTTCTCAAAAGTGGACTGATATATCCACCTTACTTGCAAAGGTAATCTTCCTCTTATGTCAATGATGTATGTGAGATGAGCTTCTACCCATAATTACTTGCTTTGGTGTCTACGATATGTCTAAGAATGGAGTCTATAAGTCTATAGAATGGTCTATTATTGATGCACATATTGTACTTCCTCTAAATGTGATGGATCATATATATTAAGGTTGTTAACATTTTTACTCTTTTTATAGATGCTTGTAGTCAACACGTGCAAATGGAAGCTTTCCAAAAATACAAACGTATCCCAAGCACATACCATAACTACATACTAATTCTATAGCTATGTTGTTCCAAATAGTCATTGGTAGGATTTTATGCCACAAGCTTATGGATTGAAAAAGTAGAAAGTATGAAATTATGCACTTGTTTCTTATCACAAAACTATTAAAAGATGCATATATTTCAACACATTTTGCAAACTATTAATAAGACTCACTAGTGGAAGCGAATAAATATATGGAAAATACTAACCCAATTGTGCCACTTGCATTTTCCTCCCTCATTTTGATCTTATACTTACTTTATTGGACTGCAATGTATCCTTCACAAAATACCCAGTAATTGAACTTCCATCTCCATACTACACATAATATTCACATGGTTAACTAGAATGACAACCTTGATCACTCTCAGTTTAACTTGTTAAGTCAGAAAATGATAGGTCACATGCAACAATAGGTCCATGTTTTCTTTATCGGTACTACATAGTGTTAACTATACCTACATGGAAGCAATTTGCAACAAAGCAATTAAATCAAACACTATGCAAATGTGGGCCTAGGTATAATATATAAATAAATATTTTATAAATATCCATTGCATTTTTCCAAAGTATTTTACAACCTACAGTTGGTGTAGGGTAAGTCAGCTCAGACCAACAAATCTATAGATAAAAAACACTACAAAATAACTATGGTCATATAAATTCAATAAAGATGCCTCTTCATTTTAATTGCCAATTGTTAGAATCCAGTAAAAACACAAGTAAGAATAGACAAAATAAGAGCAATAACCATATTTACCACTTTAGTCTTGGAAAGCAGAGGATGGTCAAGGGACAATCAAAAGGAACAAGTTGGGTTCTTGGGTTCCCAATCAACAATTGTCATGTGACAAGGAAGCTTAAGGTTGTCTTAATGGGATACAATTATAGGAGTGAAACTTGTATAACTTACAGGGAAAGAAAGAAAAAGAGACAATTATAGGGATGTATTAAATTCATGAAAATATCAAGATAAATTGCACCAATAATATCATTGAAGGTTTTAATTCCCATTATATGGACTTATCAATGATATATCTCCAATCTGTGCAACACAAATCTATGCCTAGATTAACATTACTATTGCTCATATTTTGAGTTATAATAATTTGAATTGTATGGGTATACATATACCTAACTTGGGAAGCTAGCTACAATTTCATGTACTCATGCACAACTCATTTTGATGTGGTTTTAATAATGCCCAACTATGGCATTTCTATTGTAGTCAGTTTACTTTTGCTTAAATTGCACTAAGTGGGTTAATGATGTCCGTATGGAAAAGTACAATAGACATGTAATGGACTTGTTATTGTTTTTTCTACATATGTCAAGGCCTTAATACTAGATATGATAATGATCATTATGAATATAGGGGTTCCATATTTTGAAGATTACAAGGAAAATAGTATGGTGAGGTTGTTTTCCATTTTAGCTGGAAAGTGCAATTAAACTTTCATAATGTAATTCAAATAAGTCACTATCCAAAACAATAATTTATGCTCATGTGATTTTCATACCATTGAATCCTTTTTCATAGAGAGATGAGATGGAGGGAAAGCATAGATAATAAATTTCTTAAGGGACAACTTGTGGAAGCATTTATGGTGATCTTACTTGTGGAAATAATTTTCTATGGACTATGTGAACTAGTTGTTAAATAAGCAATTTAGTTACCTAGTAATAACTAGTCATAGTGATAATAAGTTGTCCTAGAAATATATTATATATGATAAATTTAATGGCACTCCTAGTGATAGAAACTCATATAGCTATATATATTTGTATAAGGAAGCACGAACACACATGAACTAACATTAGAGATGGAAAAGTACAGTAGCCAATGAATGGATTTGTTATTGGTTTTTCTCTATATGTCGAGGAAAATCAAACCTTTCCAAAAATAGAAATGTATTCTAGTGAAACAAGTATGTCACTTATGAAATCAAGTACTACTTAAAATATTTTATAAAGTATGTTATTTTTTGGAATATCTGTTTTCCACAGGAAACTTTTGTGCTATTGTATTTTTCCATAATTGTGTCCAACACCAATAATTATGTCAGATCTCTATCAATAATTGTGTCCAACACTAATAAGTATGTCATATCTCTATCACTTTTGAAAGGTCTTGATTAACGTAAAGTCTATGGAGATTCCATGTTGGTGATTACGTGGATGAAGAACAATCAACAAATCCATAAAGTGACTTTATAGCCTCTGGCTATATAGATCAAGGAAAATTCACATCTCTTTGATATGATCACTTTTGACCATATATACAGATCTAGGGAAACACTAGGTTTGTATATGCAATCTAATAAGATTTGAAAAACATATCTATTATTTTGACAACGATTTTATTACAAAGAAAATCATTCAAAATCGACAACAAGGAAACTAACATTTTCAGGCAACAAAACATGTTGTCCATGGTTTTGGAATTATAAGCATATTTGATAATTTCTAAGCACATCTGATACATTCTAGTATCAATTCAAGCAAGTTAAAATTATAGGAAGCAAATAATGGTAGAAATTGAGCAAGAATGGAATACAAATCAAATTAACTGGAGCAAAATATGTATGAGAATTAGGAATATGTTGCCTATACTTTTTATAATTTTTTTTGTTACAACTTACCTTGATTTGTGGAGCTTCTCACCGTCCTCTTTTTCTTTACCTTTCAAAACATCATTCAACATACTACAAATATTTTCTTGTTGTAATAATTTCATGTTAGGACCCATCAAATAAATATTTTTCTGTTTATGAAAATAACAAAACCAATCTAAATAATTAAAATACTATTACAATATACTATTCAACTATTCGAGTAAAGTAATTGGTAATAAGGGATCACCTAAGGAAACATGGAGAACCACAACACTATGTATATAAGGTCATCAATCACATTAAAATGCCATTTTTTTTCCTTTGAACTATGAAAATGTTTCCCAACGCTATCTATAACAAGTTCCAATGGATGAATCAAATAGAAATAGTAAAATTTAAACACCACAATTATAGAAATAATTGTTTTTAATGTATACTTCCTTACCATTCATAGAGCTCCTCTTTGTTTCGAGAAAAATTTAATATTCTCTACTAAACAAGACCAACAACGTGAAGGTGGAATCTATTATGGCCCCTCCCCACCCCCCCTCATGCCACTCTCAATTACCCAAACCCAATGCATATACTTGCAAATAACAATTTACTAAAAATTAGTTCTCTCAATAGCTAAAAACGCTTGCATTAAACCATTCATTAAATCATTCATTAAACTATTCAATCATTTAATAGCTGAAAAAAACATTCATTAAAATATTCATTAAATCATTCATTAAACCATTCATTTAGTAATAGCCTATAAAAACATTTAGTAAACCATTCACTAAAGAATTCATTTAACCATTCATTCAATAAATAGAGGAAAAAACCATATACCACATTTTGTTATAAATAAGAACTACTCAAAATTTCTTCAGTCACTTCCTTTTTACTTTTCTTCTCTTTACATATTAGTAAGAGCCGAATCTTCTGGAATCTTCTCATCGATCTCCCTAGTAGATTAGTCACAAGGTTGAACTGGCGGTGAGGGGCTCAGAATTGCTGCAATAATGTCAAAAATGTTTCATTAATTTTATTTATTTATTTATAATTACAAGTAAATCATTTAAAAAAACATTGCAAAGCTGTATTTTTACCTGGCATGGGCACATCATCATGTTCATCATTATCCTATATAATATCAACATGTTCAGTGTTACCTGCATCTACATGCTTTGCAGTTGAATTATGCAAAATTAGAATAAATGTTCATCATTTGCAATTATCTATACAAAACAATAGCATATTAATAAATTTATTACGAGGAATCAAAGCATGATTTTCGATTAGTTGGTTTGCATCCTCGACATTAATGGGATCATTACTTTCCTACTCAAAACAGAATAAATAATTTATGTTAATTTTTTATAACCAATAAATTGCATGAGAACTAATAAATTTTCATTAAACTATATAGTTTTTATATACCTGTGCACCAGATGGATCAAAAGAAGAATGTGCAGTATGCCCAGACAAGGTTCTTTGGCATTCAACAATGGATTCAAAACTGTGTTGGAATCCAAACTTCAAGTCTTCCCGAGTGAGAAATTATTTGAATCAGTCGGCTTTCATATTTGCATGACGTCATTAATTTTACATTTTTTTCTAGAATAAAATGAAAATAATTTTCTATATATTATTTGGATGCAGTATCGGGTTTTTGATACTTACAAATAGTGCCACAAAATTTGAATAGCCACTAGTACCAAGCTTGTGTTCACCATTTTTTCCAGTATTTCCTTGATGGCCTTTGATGTGTCTGATAGCCTAATCAAGTGTTTAATTATGTTAGTCGATGTTCCAAATTTGATATAAAAATTAATAATAATAAGGCTTACCATTACATTGTAGAATGCATTGCATACCTCCCTATTCCTGATGGTATCTTTCCTGCTTTTCTCAAACCCTTCTCTTTTCCATCTTCCACTAGGGATTTCCACTCCCTTGATGGAATCATCGGAGGGTGCTTATACCTAGGGTTCCTTTATAGGTGAACCCTATATTGGTCTCAGAAAATATTCAAATGTTGTCCATCCTTCTTTAGGAACTTCGATGTATCGAAGGTATCTTTTCTGAATAGACCAACCAACCAATTAGTCAGCTCATCCTTTAAATATTTTCCCTGTCTTTCCCACCTTGTGCAAATGGTGGGCATGAAGATCTCCAAGGTCAACTCATTTAGATATTTATTAAATTTGTCATTTCCTACAAAACAATCATGCCATCATTATCCAACATTAAAAAAAGTTATTGGTATATTAGAAACAAATTATAAAAACTAAATTGAACAATCTATAATTACCTAGAATCTTCTCTATATTTATTGGAATGAGTTCATCTTTCACCAAAAATGTTGTCACTATTGAACCAATGCTAGTGACATGAGAAGATCCAAGAAATGCTGCTTCAACATAAGCATTAGTATCAAAACTTGCATGCACTTCTTGTTCTGCAGGATATGTTGTGGGTTAGTCAGCATCAGCTGCACCCTCTGCTAGCCTTGGGGGTGTCGCAGAGCGTGTTTTCGACTGTTTAGTGGAAAAAAGGGTGCAGTATCTGGTGTATGTGGGGTGTTTTGGTCACTGGGACCAACAACACCTTCACCATCGATGTTAAACTGCAAAATTTCCTATAAATACAAACCATTGTATTATAATTTCAATATCATATAAAATTATAAATTATAAAGTTCTAAATGAAGTTACATTATTATTCCACAACTTAATTTCATTTGTTGACATCTTTTGATAAACAATTGAATCTTTGTTTTGATCTCATCTATTTGTGGAACTGTCAATGCTAGAGGAACCATTTCCTCAAATTTTTTTTATGGTATTTCGTAGCACCTTCAACGGGTTTATAGACGTACTAATTTCATTATCATTGAACAACTAGTAGACATCAAACTATAAAGACTATTGAGTTGTGGTTTCATAAATCGAATCCCTTGTTTGCAACATACATATATAAAACATTGCTTAATTTTTGAAGCAATATTTTGCGCAAAAAATTATATTAAAAAAAATTGTATATCATGATAGATTCCTAGAATTAAATCTATATTTACCTGATTCCTAGATGAGGTTTTGTTCTAATCAACAGCTGGGGACTTTCCCCAATCATCCACCTACAAAAACAAGTATAGAACATTATCATAATGAATGCAATCGTAAAAATGAAAAAAATACATAAAAAATAAACATTATGCATGTTTTATATGTGTACAATTTTGAAGTATTCAAAATGTAGAATTACATTTAGGTTTACATGTTTCCTTGAGGCTCCAGTCGCCTGATCAATAGCTGCGAACTTTCCTCGACCATCAACCTGCAAAAAAAGTAGACAACATTATCATAATGAATGCAAACATAAAAATGAAAAAATACATAACAAAATAAACATTATGCTACACGTTATACATGTGTAGAGTTTTAAAGTATTTAAATGTAGAATTATATTCATGTTTACCTGTTTCCCCGATGCTGCAGTCATATGATTAATTGTCTGGTGGCTTCCCTGATTAACACTCTACATGGAAAATATATAAAATTATATAAACGAACCAAATATACTATTGAAAATACATAACAACATATATGTTTGTCCATCCTAAATTTTTACAATGGAAATATCGATGTATACATTTTTCCTTCAGGCAGGTCTACTAACATCTAATGTGAGGGACGTGCCCTTGAAAGAACCCTGCATAAGAAACATACAAAAAATTACCTAATGAAACTAAAATACTCACTAAAAAAAATTTAAAACATAACATTTTTTATGTATACATGTTCCCTCCCGGATCGTGTAGTCCTCTCACCTTCTGTTGGAGTTATGTGCCACCCATCACCTCCCTGCGAAGTCAACATAAGAAATTTAATAAAAAATTAAAATTATATGCTAACCAAAAATCGTAAAGACGTTAAAATATTTAATAAAAGGTTGGGTAAATTTTTGGATGTACCACATCCATACTAACCGTGTTTTTATCTACTCGATTCAAATTGTAATTAATAAGCTACTTATTCCCTAGAAGCTATTTATTTAATGGCACACACGAAGAAAAAGTTTCCTTCACGCACCTCAAATATGCAGTTGGGTTTCTTAAGTGTAGAGCCTAGTTGTGTGCTGTTTATAAATCCCGCAATATTCCCAATTATTTTTGGACATCCGTCAATGTACAACATTGCTCCTTTATTTTGATCTTTATCTTTCAATTGTAAATAATTTTCTGACAATCCATATCTATGCATACTTCGTGTATATTGGACCAAGCGCATCCAATCACTATAGTTGTAAGAGGGTCCAACATAGTCCATCAATTCTGTACATCCGTTGTATCGAACCTTTATGTCATTCATGCAAAATAACCCACGTCCATGTAATGACGATGGTGCAATTCTATATATCCTCTCATTCACAAAAAGATAATTGTTGACTTGAGGAATATCCCTAGGTACCCATTGTTCAACTAGGTGTTTGTAACTTAAGGGAACCTCGATGTCTCATATTGTCTCATCATCCTAGGAACATGACCCCTCTCCTCTAAGAAAAAATTCCATGTGTTTGTTGAATTTTCTTCTGATCTTATTACATATAGTTTAGCTATCCCTTGTAGACCTACTGGATGTATCACTTTCATCTAGCCTTCCCAAAATCCCCTCGCTGGAGGAATACATGTTTGATAAATACCTGTTTGGTTCTACCTCCACCATGGCCGAAAAAAAATTGGCAAATAATAGCAAAAATACCAGCAAAAAACTTGGGAAGACTTATAAGCATGACATAATGGTGATATCATTATCCTGATTAATATCAATAATTCCTTAGTATAATAATTCATCACATAGTCCTTTAACATGATATAGATATCAAGTCGTTCCATAGCAAATGCTTCATCCAATTTATCTCAAAATACAAACTATGTTTTTTACAATATTCTAGGGTGTACCTTTTTTAATTTAGTTTTTTTCCTCACCCAAAAATACTAAAGACCCAGTTTATGGATCTCAATATATCTAATCAAATCATTTGCAAATATTTTGTGAATAGTGAATCAAAGGTAACTTTTACATACTCCTAACAATAATTCAGTCCAGTTATGAGTGGACATCATAAGTATCAAAAACTTTCCCAAGAGGAGGGATGGAAACCACAATCCCAAGATGACTGAAGTAGCAATAACACACAGAGAACATAAGGACCCCAAACAACTTATGCAAGGAGGAATCAAGGGTGGAGAAAAAACACCCCAGAGGGGATGAAAACAAACTCTATATCCCTATCCCAAACAAGAAAGATGTTGATGTATCCCATAGTAGAAATAACCAAAAAATACTATGCCATAGAAATAAAAAATCTCTTAAATTAACGGTATCATGTCTTCCTCAATTATTTCTCTTTCTAAACGTTACGAGAAGGAGAGGATTCCAACCTTCATATTCAATTCTTCCTTGGATAAATCGCCTGCACTCATATTGTGCTCCCTATATACATGGCTAAAGTCATATAACAAACAATTTGAATATGTCGGTAGTATAGCATATATGTCAGATATCTAACAAAATGCATTACTTTCTCCAACCTCTATAGATGAGTTCACATTTTGAGAGCTTCTATCGCTACACCGACCTGATCACACAACTTCTAAGTCACTTATCCACTCTATATTGGCCTGATTATTTGTTTTCTTGTCCACTCCTCTCTCCTTACTCTACACCAATAGGATCGCATATAACTTCAATAAAATTCCAACTCATCACAACAAACTCATAAGATGGAAAGGAAAGGTCACACTAGTCCATGTTTTTGCAATCCCTATATGGGTGGTCTCTACAAAAGGATTATGTAAATGCAACCCATGCTTGGAGAGAACACCCGTTAAGGATCCTTGTCTCAACATTTGTACACCTTGGAAAGAGAGCACTTCAAGAGGAGACCATATCTTGACAATAGATTAGCTTGCTTGTGGATTTATTCCACTTTACTATTGTTGGCCTCACTCACCTATTTTATATGAAGGGAGGAGAGAGTCTTTAGTTGTATTATTCATGTAGAATCAAGTGAGATTTTATTGCATCAATTGTATCTTGAAGAAAAAATTTCCTTGCATGTTTATACCTGTCTTTATGCAAGGAAGGAAGGTGCTAGTGTTTGTGAAAGAAAAACCCTAGAAGATACTTGAAGGGTTGGGGTTTGTGAAAGATAAAATGTAGAGGATACTTGAAGTTGTAGGGTTTGAATCCATGTGAGAAGGACCTATGGTTTTTCACAAAGAATCCCTATAGGAGTCTTGGATCACATTGCTTGGAGAGTTTCTATGATGCAATCTTGTTGAAATATCAAGAATGGACTTGTTGGTGTTGGTGCTAACTTGTTTTAAGGCTTTTGGTGTGGCTATATAGCTTGGTGGGATACATTTCTAGGCCTTTTTATTGCTCATTATTGTTTTATATTGATGGTAGACACCCTAGATAGGGTTTGGATGCATTTGAGACTCTTAGCTTGTGGATAAGCTTGATAGACTGTTTTGTACCAACTTGTGATAAGTTGTTGGTATGTACTTGTAACTTCATTTTTATGTATGTTTCAAGTGCACATTCTTGTCAAGACTATATATTTGAAGAGCAGGTTTTCAAAGTATAATCTCATGGTGATTGAGTAGTTTATAGGGCTATTTGGTATGTTGATTTATCATAAATTGTTAGCTAATTTTGTTGAGTGATTTCACAAGTATATAGAAGCTAAGAGGGAAGATTTGTGGTTGTAACAATTATGTTGTTAATAAGAATTTCGGATCTGTAATATATTGGGACTTGATCCCTAAGGAGAGTGTCTTTAGTTCTAGCATTCATGTAGAATAATGTGAGAGTTGATTCGATGAATTGTAACTTGAACAAAAAATTTACTATAGTATTTATACTTGTATTTATGAAAGGAAGGAAGGTTCTAGGGTTTGTGAAAAACAAAACCTAGAAGATACTTGGAGGGTTGGGGTTTTTGAAAGAAAAAACCTAAAGGATAATTGAAGTGCTAGGTTTTGAGTCCATATGAGAAGGACCTAGGGTTTTTATAGTGGTTCCAACCTGATCAAACATCACATATTAAGTAGGAATTTGGTAGAAAACACTTTTTATGAATGTAGGATTGGACGGATTGTATCTTTTTCCTTGGATTATATCATGTATGAGAATATGGGAATGACATTGAATCAAAAGCACCCAGACCTCCATGTAATCCAATGTAAATGGAATTTATTGTAGAACTCCTCGTTCATAGTATTATAAATTTTTTATCTTTCACATGAGCCAAAATCCCTAATTAGTCATGTCAAGCTTTTTCTACAATATTTTAAAGGTTTTTCCATAACAAGTCTGCAATTTACACTTACAGCCAATGTATAAAGCTCAAAAATATACTACAAGAATTCCATTACATATGTTCCTCAAATTATAACATTAAAGTTTCATATCACTATGCTCCATGACTCAGTTTTAGCATGTGTTGACTTCTAGGACATGTAGAAGGCAACTAGCATAGAATGGAATCTAGGAAACTAGGTAATAAGACAAAAATCATTAGATTAATGTCTAATGTAGGTAAATATGGGTTGATTATTCTAAAACCCCCCCTTAAGCCTGACTTTATGAGTAAATATCAGAAAACTATAGGGCCTAGAAACCCTTTACATACTACTTGTTCATACAACCAAGGAAAGAGGCAAAAACCTAGAGGGAAAATCCTCCCTTAAACATGGACAGGAAAAACAAAAGTTGGAAATCTTGTCATCAATAATGCTTCACAGTATGATCAGAAATCCCCAGCAGTGATTTGATATTGTTGAAGGTCTTCTCACAAAAAACTTTGGTGAAGATGTATGCTACTTGTTCTGAAGATGCACATAAGCATAGATAAATGGTACCATCATGCACAAGTTGTATGATGTAGTGCATATGGATCTCAATGTGCTTCGTTCACTGTATCTAAACTGGATCATTGCAAATTTGAATGGTACTCTGATTATCACAGTATATAATAGTTCAAAACTCTAATTTGAAGCCACATTCTTCAAGTATCCCCTGCAACCACAAACATTGAATTGTTTCATTGACAACTCCTCTATACTCTGCTTCTATAGATGAGAGTGCTATGGCACTCTTCTTCTTGGTTGACCAGATGATTGGTCCTTTTACATGCATGAACACATATCCTGGTGTATACTTTCGATATGTGTTGTCACTTGTTGAATCACTGTTAGTAAATCCAATCAAATCAAGATCAGATTTTGCTTTGTAGAAGAACCCATGAGTTCTTGTTCCTTAGGATCCTTTTGGCTGCTCTCTAGTGGATCTCATGAGGCTAATCCATGTATCTCAAAGCCACACTAACTGCATAAGATATATCAGGTTGAATGTGTGTAAGATAAAGAAAACACCCAATCAACTGCCTATATAGTGTATTATTTACCATAGGAGAAGAACATGCTTCTTCAAGCTTAACTCCTAAAAGGAAGAAAATCTTTCTTGGCTTGCAATATTTCATGTTGAACTTGATGAGAAAATCTAAATCATACTTGGACTGATATACTTTGATTCCATGTTGGTATTGAGCAATTTCGAGACCCAATAATTGGCTCAACAATCCCAAATATGTCATAGAAAATGCACAGTTCATTGCATCCTTCAAGGAGGCAAACTCTTTCTTTGAATTTCCTGTAATCAGTGGGTCATCCACATACAAGAAAATAATCATCAAAGAATCATGAATCAGCTTCAAATATACATTAGGATCATACTTGCATCGAGAAAAATGCAGTGATAGCAAAAATCCATCAATTTTGGCATACCAAGCCCTGAGGGATTGCTTGAGCCCATACAAATGATTTATTTAACCTTCACACTAAATATGGATTAGAAACAAACCATTCAGGTTGCTGCATGTAAATATCCTGAGTGATATATCCATTTAGGAAACCACACTTCACATCCATGTGATGCACTTCCCACTGCTTTGAAGATGCAATGGCTAGAGCTAGCCTTATCGAGTCCATCTTTGGCACTGGTGGAAAATTTTCATTATATAGTCAATACCATGTACTTGTGGGTATCCCTTGGATACCAAAATTGCCTTATATTTCAAAGGTGAGCCATAAGCAGCAAACTTAGTATTTAAAACCCACTTACATTGAACTAGCTTCCTCCCTAGGGGGAGATCGACGAGTTCCCAAGTGTTTTTCTTCTGGAGCGAGTTGAATTCCTCTTTCATGGATGTTTTCCATATTGTATCATGTGCTGCATATTCAAAAGTATGTGGATCTGATCCAACCATCAGATAGCACTTATCAGCAAATAGAGGATCTTTCACACAAAGGGCACTCTCAAATTGAGATATAGTCCTCCTAGTGTCATTAGGATTTCCATCTAGTTCCCCAGCTGCATGAATGATCTTTGCTGCCCATTTTGGTATTGTAGGACTGTTAGGATCTGCAATCAAATCATCATTATCAAACATATTAGAATCAGTAAAATAATGAGTCTGGGGGTGAATAAGACTCTCCAACTTCAACTGCTACTAAAGGTCCTTCTTCGAACTGAACAATCCTTTCCATGAAATATTTGTTAGTGCTCAAATTTATTAGCTTGTACCTTTTTTAATATTCAGAATACCCAACAAATAGGAACTCTTGGCTTTGGGTTTTCAAATCGTTGGAATTCTATCCCAAGCCTTTGAACCAAAAATACTAAAATGGGTCACATCTGGCTTGTTTCCACTCTTAGAAATAAGTCATACCATAAAGATGCTTATGAGGCACCCTATTATGGATGTAGGATGCACATTTTATAGCCTCAGCCCAAAAATTTGGTGGCAAATTCTCAGCCTCCATCATGCAGGTTGCCATCTCCTTCAATGATCTTTTCTTCTTCTCAGCAACACCAATTTGTTGTGGTGTGTAAGGGATCAAATGCTGCATATGAATACCTACATATTTACAATACTGAATGAAATCAGACTTGACATACTCACCACCATTGTCAGATCTGAGGATCTTGATTTTCCTCCCAAACTAGTTTTCAACCAAGGCTCTAAACACTTTGAAGAGGTCAAAAACTTCATACTTATGCTTTAGGAAGTGAACCCAACAATACCTAGAAAATTCATCTATGAAGGTCAGTGCATATTGGGCTTGAATCATGGACATATGAGTGAATTGACCAGCAAAGTCATTGTGGATCATCTCAAGAGGTGCAAACATTTTCTCACGACTATCTTTCTCATACTTGTGCTTTGGGTGTTTTCCTAGGATACAACCTCAATAGACTCCCTTAGAAAACTTGATATTTGGTAAACCTATGAACATATATTTTTCACTCAAATAAGAAAGATAATTGTAGTTAATATGGATAAATATTTCATGCCAAATCTTGCTTTCTTCATTAGCATGATTCAAAAGAGCAGAGGGGTTTGAGTAGGGTAGAAAATTGGAAAACTTGTATACCTTTGAAGTGTTATCAACAACATCTGTTGCAATGAATTTACCATTCTAAATATCAGTGATTTCAACATCATTAGAGGAGAATATGACCTTATTTGGAGACCCATTATGAGTCATTTGATACACTGACAAGATATTAGACTCAAGACCTGGAACATACAACACATTATTGAACCTACCATGGTCAAGATCAATCCTACGCTTCCCACACTATCAGTGAGAGAGTCATCTCCCAAAACTATTGGTGGTCCTTTTGACATATCAAGAGACGAGAATGTATCTTTTGTCGAAACCATGTGTCTAGAAGCTCCAAAATCTATGATGAAGCTAGGTTGGCTTGATGTACCAGCAACCAAGGCATGTACTCTATCTCTGTCTTCTGAATTCGATCCTCCTTCCTTCTTCTTTGAGAAATTAGGAAGGGAGATTTTATTCTTCTCCAGGATCTGGTTCAACATGTTAATTTTATTCTTCATACTAGAGATCTCAGGATGATAGAACTGACTATAGTATGTGCACTTGCTCATTTCTCCTTTATTCTTCTTTTTCTGGGAATTATTCTTGGAACCTTGGGGCTCCTCTTGAGACTTAGACTTGTCTCACTTTTAATCAGGTGTATTTTTATATTTTTTCTTGATTTTTGAATCCTCCCTTGAATATATGGAAATGAAAGCTTGGTCTTTGGAAGGTTTGATGGTGCCCATAATCACCAACTTATCTTGCTCCTATGTGAGGGATTCCATGAGCTCTGCAAGATTAGGAATATTCCATGCTCGAGCTCTCAACTTGGTGGCATGGAAGGTCGAAACAAACACTAAATATTTAGGACCAATATTAGAGTGTATGTCCAAGACTAGTTCCTCTTCCTTCTATTCGATCCCACACTCTTTAAACTACAAAACAAGGGCCTTAAACTTGGAAAAGTAGAGTTACAATGATTCAAATCTACTGGGACTCAAGGACATTAACTCATTCTCAATTAGATGTCTTCTCATCTCATCTATCTTTCAAAAAATCTCTTCTAGCTTCTCCCACACTTCATTAGGTGATGTCAATCGATCAAGATGGAAGAGGAGGTCTCTTGAAATGCTCAGAAACAAAAGACCATAGGCCTCATCCCTCCTGTTGTGCTATTTAATTTTCTCTATAGGTGCATTGGGCTCTATCTCAGTTGCCATAGTCACCCTGTAGATACCTTTTGCTCCCAAAAATCTCTCCATATCATCTTTCCACTCAAATAAATTGAATGGAGTCAAGCTAATCTTCTGAGATTGGTCCATAGCTCAGAAACTGTGCCCTCCAGTCAGCAGAATGCGCTCCCCGTCAATGATGTCGAACCAGTAATAAAAATTTGTAACAAGAGAAATATATCTAAAAATTATTTAATATTATGTGGAAATTGAACCAAAGAGATAGAACAATTACACTCACAAACCTCCTAATCAAACATCCAAAATTAACACCAAAGGAGACTGAAATTGGAGCATAACACTAATCTGTATTGAGTAAGTGTACAATATCCAAACTTGTGAAGTAATGGGATGCTATAATATATAATTACATGAGAGAATCAAATGCATAATGATGCCATTCGAAATAGTCAAAAAGCAGGCTTACTAAATCTAGTCAAATCCCCCATAGGTGCATAAAGCAGTTTCCAAATCTAAGTAGATGCTCACAAATTTTCTAATTCAAGTGGGAAATATAAATATGGATGGAAAGAAAACTCATACATTCTTTTATTTGGATAAAAGGAGGGAGCATGATGTGGGCAAAAAACAAGTCAACTACACCTAGTCTAGCTTTTCCTTTTGCCTTAAATCATAAATAAAACAAGGCAGCTTTTCAGAAAAAGAATATATGCACTTTAGAGAATCTGGAATAAATAGGACATGATGAATTGGTTTTCTAGGATGTTTCCCAAGCGCTCCATGACTTTTNAAACTAGCATAGAATGGAATCTAGGAAACTAGGTAATAAGACAAAAATAATTAAATTAATGTCTAATGTAGGTAACTATGGGTTGATTATTCTAACAAGAAAAAAAATAGTACATGAAAACAACCTTATAATGCAAAATGATATGTTGAATATCCCAAAATCTAGCTCCAAATCTGCAAATATATGTTCAACATTCAACCCAATGGCCTAGGACATTTCTCCACAATGGAAGAAATGCATTACGAATGAGGATCTGCTATTATTTTTTAGGTTTCCATCCAAACACCACCAAAACGAAGATTAATAAAATGAGGATAAAACCTTAGGATGTTATCCTTGAAGAGTTAAAATGTGCTTGACATATTCACCAACATGCCACTTGTCCTCTCCTAACATGAAACCCCTTTCTTAGATGACTTGCAAGGATTCTTGGAGTGGTGTGACCTAGAGATGCATGCACAAAGAGCCTCAAATACAGAGTGATCCACTTCTTAAATGATGCCACATGTGAGCAAAGGGCCATTTCATCCGGGGTTGATTTGATGAATTGTAACTTGAAGAAAACCTTCCCTGGAGTCTTTATACTTGTATTTATGAAAGGAAGGAAGGTGCTAGGGTTTGTGAAAGAAAAAACCTAGAAGATACTTGAAGGGTGGTGGTTTTTCAAACACAAAACCTAGAGGATAATTGAAGTTCTAGGGTTTGAGTCCATCTGATAAGCACCTAGGGTTTTGATAGTGGTTCCAACCTCATCAAACATCACATGGAGAGTAGGAATTCGATAGACAACACTTTTTATGAATACAGGATTGGCAATATTGTAGATTTTTCCTTGGACTCTATCATGTATGAGAATATGGGAATGGCATTGAATCAAAATAACCAAGCTCTACGTTTAATCTGATGTCAATGGTGTTGAATGTTGAAATCCTCATTCATAGGCTTAGAAAATTTGTATTTTTCACTTGAGCCAAAAACCCTGATTAGGCATGTCAATATTTTTCTACAATATTTTTAAGGCTTGGCCATAGTAGGTCTGCAATTTACACTTACATCCAATGTACAAATCTTAAAAATATACTACAGACTTCACAATCTCCTTAAATTCTTGGTATTTACTTCACAAATTTGTCTAAAACTAAACTTATTAGAATTAAATGGAATTTGATCCACATGATATACACCATACTAGGCCTCTAAAAATAATGACAAATCCTGAAAAATTTCACTGTTAAAAATAGCCCAAAATTTACAGTTATTGCCACCAAATTTCACCCACATACTATACTCAATACTAGGTCTCTGAGAATGTCATCATCTCTGAAAATAATTATTTATTTTTAGGCCTTGGGTTTAACCAACCTTGAATAAGGCCTAAAACATGTTAGAATTCCATAAAAATAGAACCCCATATTTATCTCTCTAATCGGTATCTTTGTCATCATCTATGAAAATAAAACGTTATTTTTAGTCCTTGGGTTTAAAAATCATTGAGAAAGGCCTAAAACATGTTAAAATTCCATAAAAATAGAACTCCGTGTTCATATCTCCAATCGATATCTTAGATGGATGAAAATTTTAAAATAAAAATTTTCCAAGACTGAATTTGAAAATTTGAAAGTACCCATTTCCAAGACTGAATTCCATAATAACACAATATGTCTTGTCCCCCCAAAACACTAATTTTTTAATACTCCCTAAAAATCATATGTGGCAACTCTGGAAGAAGGTAGGTTGAAACAAATCCTTACAAATATCCTAATAAAGGGTAAGAAGTATGCCTTTCTCTTTTCTACTAAAAAACGACACTACAAATACATAAAATGATGAAGTTGCTATTGAGTTTCCATCACACAGTGGCCTTTATGGATTCTAGTTTGATTTCCTAAACCATAGTGGATAAAATTATGCACGAAGAGAATTCTCAATTCTTACAAAGACAAAAAATCACTTTAAACTACTATGAGCCAAATTAATGATAGAATATATAAATACATATTGTAAAAAAAGTAATGGAACATGGTTGTAGTGGAGTCCGTCGTCTTTTCTCCCTCTCTCGAAGCTGGCTCCCAAAACATTCCCATTTTTAGGAGCACGCTTCCAAGGCACTACCTACCTCTCCTATGCTAAAAGTTCCTATATTATGTTGATCATTTGATGAATAGGTTATGGTACATCGCTTCTTTGTCAATCTCCTATAAAATATGTTATGGTTGATCATTTGATGACAATGTTATAATTTATAACTACTAGGTTTCATGCTCTATACTAAAATAAACTAGGTTTCATATTCCTTACTTACTCGATGAATGTAAATTTAAGTTTGACACCTAATACATGCATTTACATGCAACAGTCTAACACATGCACTTCCCAACTGTCTAATAAATACACATGCAAAATGACTAATGCACGCACATGCAAACTACTGGGGATAACATTATCATTTCATATCTATGGATGGTGTATCACATATGGATGTATGCATGCATAAATGTTTCCTCACAACTATAATCATACAAATAGTGATGCACCCTGATCTACAGACCATCCTGCTGCATTGAACTCAATGTTGTAACCTATCATTCTTTAGTGGATGTCGAAACCTTAGTCATGCCCATGTACATAGCATATATTGTTTCATTTTTTAAAAGTAGTGGATATCAATTACAATAGTCAACTTCACTTAAGACTAGATCTAGGTTTATATATGAATATCAATATTGAAATAACTATTTTTATTCCAAATAGAGAATGGAGGGGATCAAGGTAGCTTTCCCCAAATCCCATGATGACAAAACCAAGCTCATATATGCTCAACACGGGCATGAATTCCATTTAAATTAAAAAATGATAAAACCATGAGCTTAGTTTTATAATTACAAACATAAATGGAAAATATAAATATGGAACACTTATATTTTTAAAAATATGGTCCAAGGAAATGTATATGTCACCCCTCATAGCTGCATTAGTTGGAATACAAAGTACTAGCCTCCTTAATTAAACTTATATATCGATGGGGATCCCTTAATATTTGTATGATTATATATGCCTACTATACCACATACTCCTAATATTATGTGGTCCATCCTATTAGGTATTTTTACCTTACTAGAAAACCTAGTACTTCATCTCCTTCCTTCCTCAATAACAAACATATCTATAGGAAGGAGACATTGGGACTTTCATTTGGAAACCTAGTTATTGCAAATATGTTGTTGTGTGGAATCCCAGGGATTATGCAGTTACTAAAAAAAATTCTAAAAATATTTTTTTGTAAATAAGTAGTTTTTGTGATATATATGACAAAAAAAAAGTTACCCTTATTCAATATACACCCCCTTGAATAAAACTAGATTTATGGTTATCAAGGAAATCAACAATTGATCTATGACTGTGGTTGTTTTGACAATGTACAATAGAGAAGGATGCAGTAACTATTAAGTGTAAATATTTCATCAATGGAGTCATTGGTCATATGATGGAGGATGTCTCAAAATCATTTCTTAATTGGGTGAACACCAATGGAATTTGTATGGTTTGGTAGTGGTCATATGTACTCATATTTTTGTTCTAGTCTTTGTTGTTGTTTTTTTTCAGCAAGGATTTCTGGTCTTATTTCTCTTTTGGAAGAAGTCACATCATACTCTTGAGGATGTAAAAATTATGATGTTCCTATCATTGTTTCTAAAACCATAAGTTGGTCGTTTCCTTATCCATGGGAGGAATCTCACCACATTGTATTATATTTTTCTAACGTTACAGGATCCAAAATTATGAATAAAATATTATTAAATTGAAAAATATAAATTCAAACACAATAATTATTGTAGTTT
>LPNX010140500.1:2927-29628 GCA_001517045.1 Pseudotsuga menziesii | reverse complement strand
TATATATATATATATTACGTAGATTACATGTGACTGAATCATACATGTATTTGGTGCATCACCTACAAAGGTTTAGGTTGTAACTATTTGTGCAAGAAATTGTTCTCAAACTACAGAAGAACAAGCCAACACAATCTCATAAAAATAAAATCAAGTTAAATAGGTTTTTTAAAGAGGGTAAAAAATTCACAAAGCTAAATCAAACACTAAATCATGCATAATTGAAGGACTGAGATGCATAACATATAAAACATAAACCAGATACAATAATCACATCTTTGAATATCGCCCATAGTTAACAAGCAGTTCATGAATAATAACTTGAAACAAGAAATGAATATATCAACTGAGTGATTAAACAAATAAAAAATGAAACCAATAAATAGGCTAAATAGGGATTATAGTTGCATATATTTCATAATTAGTCACTAAAAAAGTACATAAGATTTTTTTGACACTTAGCTTTATAAACCACAGCTTGATAGCCTCCCCTTGCAACAAAAATAAAAACCTCAGTCTTTTCCCAAACTTACTTTTATCTTGGTTTCTCAAAGACAGTTACATAATTGAAAAACTACTTTTAGGTCATACTACCGAATTGTTCAATAAGACTATAGTCATACAAAATAAAATAACTTTTTCAAAAGCTAACTAATAACCACTATTCGTAAAGCACTTTACAAGTCCTTAGCAGCCTCTGCTAAAAGAGCTATCCCTTCTAAATATTGAGTCTTCCTTCTTACTTTCTGGTGATCTACTTCCAATTCTTCAACTCTTTTTTTCAGCTCTTGATTCTGCTGTGTTAGCTCTTGAATGGTTTGTTTTAGTTCTGTAAACAGACTTTGTGTCTGTATTTTTTCTTTTTAAAGCCTCCTTAGAAACTGTAATTAATTCCTAATAGTGGCTATTTACCTCTTCTAAATATTCTCTCAATATTCTGTTGGCAGTCACTAATGCCTCATTTGTCTCATGCAGGTACTTGATCTGATATTTGTACTGTTTGATAATCCTCTGCAAATTTCCATTTTCAAAATCAATGCATTTACCTTCTGATACTAGATGCATTTCTTATAGGATCCAAGGGATTTTCAACTTCTTAAAAATCTCTTCATCTTCTTCCATCTGCTCTGTCATGGCCACAGGGACTTTCGAATATTCTTTGGATTCAATACTACACTAGGATGATTTCTCAACAACCCTTCCCTTTTCTGCACAAAACCTTGATATAACTGAATTCTGTTTCTTTAAATCATTTTGATGCTGGTCTAAAATTACCTTCTTTCTAACTTCCTCAAATATTTCTGAAATTTTGGTTTCAGTGAAAGCTAATTTGTTTTCTGAAACCATTTGAATCTTACCCTTCATGTCCTTTTCATTTTGATCTTCATTGTCTTCTAACTCTTCCTCGGATGAAGAGTCTTCAATTATTGTAATTTTTTTTTAGCTAGTTTAGGGTTTAAGAGTTTCTTCATATTCAATCTGAGTTTGTTCTTAGGTCTAGTCTTGGGCCTCCAACATGTTCCAATTTCCCCTAACATGCTTAAATTTTTCCCTTGATGTTTGATAGAATCTAGCTGGACAACTTTTCTCTTTATCCCTCGTGACATTACCTCCTCTTTAGACTGTTTCTTCACATCTTGTTTGGTATGAACCCTAGCTTCATCAGACAATGACTTTTCCTCATCTTCAGACTGCACTGTAATAGGAACTTGTTCTTGTTCTTTCACATTTTCCTTTACTCCTTGGTTTAGTTTTTTATGAAAAGTATCTTCTACAAGCTCTACTTCTTTCACTTCTGCATTTGAAATTTCATTTTCCTCAATATTGGTCTGTTGTTCAACTTCAACATTTTCATGTCTTTGAGTCATATATTTTTCTAGTACATTGTCCTCTTCAATCTTAACTGTAGCTCTCTTTTTCAGCTTCTTGACCAAATTATGACCTTTATTCAACTCTCTTTTCCGAGCTTGATCTTCCTTCTCTATTTGAAATCCAGACCAAAATAGAAAATAATCCCATGTTTTCTCCTTCTTTCGAAGCACAATACTTATGACAAGCTTTATAATCCCATGATGAAACATAGATTGTTTAGTGTGGTCCTCATGCTCCTTCACCCTACTAGACATATTTTGTAAACTTTTAAAGAAAAATAATGGAAGATTCATCTTTGCTTCATGGCTAATATGCTGCAAAAACCTTAAATGATACTTAAAAACAAATGCAAATCTTCCTTCACAAGTGATATAAGTTTGCATAATTTTAATTGGCTCTATCCATTCTGGTTTAAATTTTTGGATATGTACTACTTTACACCAAACTGCTACCACATCTGGAAGTAAGTATTTATGTGCATCAAAGGTAAAAGGTACTTTTTAAAAACAGTATTCACCTTCATCTGGGATCCCTGTAGCTCCTGCTATCAATTCTCTGGTCAACTCAAACTTCAAAGTATCAAAAGTAACAATATCTTTATCTAAACATTGAGATAACTTATAAAATACCTCTTTGTGATACCCATCAATTTTCTCAAAAAAGCTTAACCATCCTACCTCTAAAAAAATCTTGCACAGTTTGGGAAAGTCTGAACCCAGGACGTGTCTAAAGGCTCAGCTCTACTTGTTTTACCACTTCTTTTCATTTTAAATGACTGTCAAATTGCTTCTTTCAGCAAATAATTCTAACTCTGTTCATATCTTGGCAAATTTGACAGACAATAATATGTTGGGAAACTAAACCTCTGAACTGGATTTTATCACTTAAACCAAGAAATGTCTTAATTCTATTGACAAAAAATTCGACATTTAGTATGAATTAGGTTTACATAATAGCAATCTTCATTAAATTTCATAATTAATCTTCGGTCAATATAAACCCAAATACATGGACTTTGATAGCAATTCACCTCCTACCTGTCAGAGTAGTGAATCCAGCTGCTAGAATTACGTTTTCTTGTCTTCTAGATGTCCAATTCCATTTTTTAATCCCCCTCTGATCACCACGATAGTTCCGAACAGTTTCTCTTCAAAGCCCTAAATTACCGACCTATTTCAAAACTTTATTACAAACTGCCCAAAACTTCGCCATGAACTTGTATGCTCTTCATGTGTTTCATGAGATGCGTAATCCAAGGCGAATTTTCCTCAATCATGGATAATTATCATTATTCCACTACTCTGTATCATAACTTCTAGACACTGCAACTTACCCTAATGATGGCTTGCTTGAACTATTAACACATGTCACAATGATCACTCTGGCCGAGAACAGGTATCAAATCCATTAACATCTATGAATGACCTCTCCTATGCGCGAATTTCCAAAAATTTGAACCAAAAATCATGATTTTCGAATAGCGTGCATGTGTAACTTTTTCAAGCTTGCGCTACAAGAAAACCTGTTTCAATCATTTTCAAAAATACAAAGGGTTAACGTTGGTTAAATGACTTAGATCAAGACTTTATGATATTTTTTAGGACCTTTGATTCATATAAACATCCTATAAACCCCTGAACTATGAATTTTGCTAAATAAAACCAAATTTTGGAAAAATTAAACTATGAAATTAATTAAATACAAACATAAAAATTAAAGAAAAAGATTAAAACTAACCTAAAATCCAAACTTAAAAATGAACAAACCAAGCTTCAACAAAAAAAATCAAATTCTTTAAAATGAGAAGCAAAAACAGGCTATAACATCTGGCTCCTGCTACGGGATGAAGTCCTCCTTGTGAGGCTTCAAGAACCTGTAGATCAGTGCCTTCTGTGCTATAACTTCAACTTCCTGCTAATCTGCAAAAATTCCATTGGGTCATGGAGTCTTTATTCTATTATTCACACCAGTATATACAATGAAATTCCAATATCTAACTCAAAAACTGTAAAAATGTTTGAGGAAACGTCCATTAACTAGATTAGACAATTCCTCACCATCCAAAGTCTGTAAGACAAAAGTATTATTATCCAGAACCTTTGATACCATGAAAGGGCCAAACCATAGATTATCAAAGTTGCCATGCTTTCCTTTTTTCTCTTTTCTAGCATCCCATCTCAAAACCATATCTCCATCTGAAAAAGTGTTCTCCTTAATATTTCTATCAAACCTTTCTTTGATCTTTGTCCTATATAGCTGATCATTTCCCTCTACTATTTCACATTTTTGTTGTAACTCTATCAGTGCATAAATTCTTCTTTGAATATCACTGGGTTCTTATTGACAATCTTGAAAAAATTTCGTCACTGGAATACCAAGTTGGATAGAAAACACTACATAAGTACCATATACCAATTGGAAAGGAGAAGTTCCAATTTCCTTTTTAATTGTTATCCTGTCTGGCCACAATGCATATTTTAACATTGAATTCCATGATCATTTATTCTGCTTCAATAAATTCTTGATACTCTGAATAATACTCTTATTAGTTGACTCAGCTAACCCATTTTCCCAAGGATAATAAGGTGTTGAGTGTTTCAAAATAATCCCATTCTTTTAACAGAATGCCACCATAGATTTAGATTTAAAATCTTGAGCATTATCAGTCAATAACTTCTTGGGACATACAAATATGCTAAGAATATTTTCCTGAATAAAATCTATGATTACCTTGTTTGTTGCATTTCTTGTGGGAATAGATTCTACCCATTTAGTAAAGAAAGCTGTAGCAGTAAAAATCCATTTATGCTGCCCTGAAGAGGAAGGATTTATCTCTCCTATGAAGTCCAAACCCCACTACTAAAAAGGGGCATTTACTGCAATTGACTTTAATGGCAATGACAGCAACTTTTGCTTACCAGCAAATTTCTGACAAGGGATACATGCTCTTACCTATTGATATACATCGGAGAATAAAGAAGGCCAATAGTATCCAGTGCTCAGAATTTAATAAGTTGTTGAATTCCAATACTTAAGTCCCCCATAAGAACCTTCATGTGATTCAGAGATTACTTCTTCAATTTCTGGCTTATCCAAACATCTAAGCAAAATAACCCCTGAATCTTTCCAAAACAGTTGTTGTTCTATCAAACAATATTTAGTACTTTTCAACTTCAAAGGCCTAGTAGCTTTCTTGTCTAGATGTTCTGGACATTGTAAATACAAGAGAAAGTGTACAATATCAGTATACCATGTGGATTCTACATAGTGGTCCATACTTTTCTCTTTCTCCTGCTTTGCTTGAAATTCTTCTTCTACTGGCTATTCTTCCATGAGATGTAGACCTAAATCTTGGCAATTTGAATCAGCTAACAATTTATCCAATCCTTGTCCCTTTACTAGCTTTGTAGGCCTAATGTCCACATCATATTCCATTATTGTTGCAATTCATTTCCCTCTTTTCCCCTCACTATCAAGTTGGGTCAAAACATCCTTAGTGGCAGCATTAGGAACATAAGCAATGACTTTGGAATGTAAAACATAAATTTTGAAAAACTTTAATGCCTTTAGCAATGAGTAAGCTTGCTTCTCTAAAGTACTGTACTTGAGTTCTAAGTCTTTAAGGGTTTTGCTGAAAAATGCAATTGGCTGTTCAAGTCCATCCTTATTCTTCTGTAATAAAACAAGAGCTAAAGTATCCTCTGATTCAAAATAAAAAGTTAAAAATTCCTTTGTAAAATCAGGACTTACTAGTACTGGTGCTTCCATAAGAGCTATCTTAATCTTTTCAAATGAATTTTTAGCTTCTACAGTCCACTTAACTTCCTAATCCTTCTTCAACATGGTTGTAATCTATTTAATGGTTTTAGCGAAATTTGGTATGAACAAACGTAGAACATTTATTTTTCCAATAAAATATTGCACATCCTTCTTGCTCCTTGGTAAACTAATTTTCAAATTGCTTTCACCCTTTCTGGATCTATCCTTATGCCATCAGCTGAAACTAAATGACCCAACAACTTTCCTTCTTGTACAACAAAATGTGACTTTTTAGGATTGAGAGACAAACCATATTTTCTGCATTTTAGGAAAGTTTGTTTTAAGTGCTTTAGGTGTTCATCATCAGATTGTGAGAATACTTTAATATCATCTAAATATATTACTACAAACTTATCCCTCTCTCCCACAAAAGCTATGTCCATATATATCATCAGGGTGCATTGCAATTTGGTTATACCCTAAAAACCCATCTACCATTGAAATTCTTTGTGCACCAACTACCTTCTGCAATATTTGTTCAATCTTTGGCAAAGGGTAATTATTCTTTAGTGAAGATCTATTTTGATTTCAAAAATCAACACACAATCTGATTTCACCATTCTTTTTTCTAACAGTTACTAGATTGGCTATCCATGAAGAATATCGGAGGGGAACAATAATCTTAGCATCTAACAATTTTTTAACCTCCTTCTCTATAATCTAAAACAAAGTTGGATTGATTCTCCTTAATTTTTATCTGAAAGGTTTAACATTTCGTTTCAAAGGCAATTTATGATGTATCATACTAGTATCATATGTCTTCAAATCCTCATATGACCACACAAAAACATAAACATATTCTTTCAATAACTTGATTTACCTATTTCTTTGTTCTGTTGTGAGTGCCTTTGAGATATTCACCATTAAGGGGTATCATCCTTAAAAAAAAATATCTCCAAAGGCACCAAACCCTTAGGAATTAAATTACCTTTCAACTCAATGATCTTGTGACCTGCAATCTCATTTTCTGCAACACCTTCAAAATACTCAATTTCATCATCATGTTCTTGATCAATAAAGGAATTGGAAAACTCACCTGTCAGCTCTAAAAAAATTTTTATCTCAAAATAATCTTCAAAAACTCTCCATTGCTTTACATTATCAGGCACAGAGGTCCTGTACCTAACCTCAATAGGATACTTCAGCTGTGTTGTTTTAGGAATCCTAAAATGTGTGGCTTCTAAGGAAAGAGAATCAGTAGTTTGGTTATGATCCCTAGGAATATAAATGATATTAAAAACCACAAACAAATTGTCTATCATATCCCATACTTCATTTATGTACACTTTCAGCAGATCTTGTTTTACTTGATAGTTATTCCTTACTTGTTGAACAACCGACTCGAAGTCGCCATACATAGAGATTTGCTGAATACCTAGATATTTTGCATCTTTCAAACCTAACAAGAGAGCCTCATACTCTATTGTATTATTAGTGGTAATAAATTCCAACTTATACATTAAGCTTACCGCTTAACCACCAAGAGATATCAGAACAACTCCTGCTCCAACACCTTCTTTAGATGATGATCCATCAAAATACATTTGCCAAAGTTCATCCTCCTGTTCCCTAGTGGATGTAACTGATTTTTATTTTTCAACTTGTAATAAACCAACAGCATCATTATCATCACTAAAGTGTAACATACAAGTACTCAAATCCTTTTCAACAGCATACAATGGATTATTTGTAGGATTCTTGTCATCAGTCACAATATAAGAAAATTGTAACTCTCTATAAAACCTTCTGTTTTTGCCTCCACAGACAAGAATGGTTGCATATGTTAAGTCCATCTGTAGAGTTCCACCTACCTTCTTGGCCCATATCTAGAGAGGATCATTCCAAAATTAGGTGTAATGTCTGCCACTACTACATCCATAATCACACTCTTCATTGGTAGCTGAGCTAAACTAACTACCATATCCTTTATCACTCCTAAACATTTTACAGCTCAAGAATCGAAAGCATACAAATCATGATAAAGTTTTTTTTTTCTCAACCCTGAGGCCTCCATGATTGCTTTGGGCATGATATTATGAGATGCTCCTGCATCCAAAAGGAAATTATGTATCATCTGCTCATGAATGGTTAATGTAATGTAAAAAGGAGGAGATACACTTTGTAGTGCTCTGCTTTCCCGGCAGAGCACTAAGTCCTAAAATGTAACAACAAAATGACATTTATATTTATTCTGCTTTTTCAGGATTCATTTATTTGTGCATTAATGAGAGGGTTACATCGAAAAATACCTGAACTTTAAGCAAGCTAAGATAGTCCCTAAATCCTTACTCCTGTAGCCTTGCATTTCCCTCATCTGAACCTTGATGACAATTCGGATAATCCACCCTACCGACCAGCGTTGAACCTGCTGGCCCTAGGAAACCGACGGGTTTCCTAGCCCCCGAGCCCATGTTCCGATAAACCCGATAGAAACTTCCTTGTTTGATGAGTGTAATTCTTCCTCTGGAGTTAACCCCCTCCTCGAGTTTTCCCCCTCCCTCTGTTCTAGCATCTTCTTTCCTCCCTTTTTGTGTAAAAAAATTCTCTCCCGAATACTCTCCAAAATAATCCCCCTCCTCAACCATTCGATCCCCCTCCTTATACCCCCTTCCCCTCCATTATTCCACCGCCTCCTTCATATTTAAAAAATAAGTATTATTTAGTTCTTTCTCGGGCAGTTAAACTAGTTCAAGTTATTTAAGACATTCGTTGTATGCAATTAATTTTTCTTGAATTGTACAATTCTTCACCCTGGATGAGATGGTGGGAAATTATTAGATGCTTATCATATTGAATTGAACGTGTAAATTTTAAAACATAACCAACTATCATAAAATTACACCAATATTGTTTGTTTAAGTTTTATACTGAATGGTAAAATAATGGTAATAATAGTATTGTCAATTTATATGTTATTAATAACTTAATAATAAGTACTTAATAATAAATACTAATAATATACAATAATAATAATAGATAATAACAATAAAATAAAATAATAATTATTATTATTAATCAATAAATCATTAATTGCAGTATTATTATTAATTTATTGAAATGATAACATCGACATGTTTATGTTTATTGTTAAGTCCCCTCGCACATTGATTTTTAATAAATAAGGTACATTTACAAGTTTAAATAAATCCCAATTACTTAGTTAACCCATCCAACAATTTAATATTTTTCAATTAATATTTCATACTAGCATGCATGTGTGAGGTGTGCATGCATGGCCAGTACATGGACAGGCTGCACATGTACTATAACCAAAACACCTAAATTCTAGCTGATACAAATAATATTTCACACAACAAGACAAATATATAGATATAATATGATCTCTTTTGATATTCAGAGTTATTTAACAGTTATGTTCTTATTAATCAGTCAATTAAGATTGGTACCTACCATCACTAATCCGGTATCATAAATTTCCAACACTCAACAATAATAACTAATATCTCAAACCATCCTAACCTATGTCTGCATCCTCCCTTTCCTTCCTCTACTAGTAGAAAGTGGATGCTAGCTGTACTGATGTTGGCTTGCGTGGGCAGACCCGGGTTTACTGTATTTAACCAACAAAAACCCTAGCTCACTGGCCCTTTCGGCGACAGACCGCAGAGTGGCCTAAAGTCTCACCCAAAGTGATTCTAATGGGTTGGCCAAAGACTCAAGTGCCTTGGACCAGGTTTTGTGGAAACCTGTGTGTCTCGCAGCTCTTCTATCCTGCGAGATTTCTCTCTGTGCGATGCACACTTCCTCTTACTTGCGATGACTCTATTCCTTATCGCATCTCCATGCCTTGGGCAAGGCGTAACTCCTTCCTACACTGATTCTCAACCACAGCGCACCACAGCTCCTCTGCTGGTGCGATATCGCCTCCTTGCGATATCCTACCGCTGCAGCTCAGCGTACTTAGTGCTACTTGCTTCGACTTACAGAACTCAACATATAGGGCTGCTTACCTCTGCGACTCTTAATTATAAGAACTGAAACATAGGTAGACTCTTATACAAGGTACTTAAGGATTTCAACTTGCAATTATTTCTACAGTGCTGTAAACTGAATAACGCATACATACAACAACTATAAGCAAGGTTCATGAAATAACTGATACATGCAACAAATAAACACAACACATAAATTAATCACATAACACTCGATTTTAACGTGGTTCACCTCCAGGATGGAAGTTACGTCCATAGAACTGTGTTTCTATTATAGCTCAGGGGAAGGTAAACAAAGTTCTGCTGCACCGCATATGCAGCTCGAGATCTTCTGGGTAACTCCGCACACAGCCTGGAGCCCTTCTCTCTTAGATCTCTTCTCTTCTCTTCTCTATATTGCACCTCTTACAATATACTCTTCCCTCTCTTTGTTCATCCCTGCAGATCATTACATGCATGCTTAATGAGCCAGCTACTGGTTACAGTAAGATAACTACAACTAATAACAGAACCAGAGCTTGGCTCCTATGCAACTGATCAACTATTGTCTAACCTTATACAATTGTCCAACCAACCAACCAACCAACCAGCCAACCAACCCTTTACAATACAAAAATACATCCCTTTATAGGAGGCCCGAAGGTCTCGCCATTACAACACTGTGGGCCTGTCCCAACAGTAACCCAAAACCCTAACTAGTGACAGTCGGCCTATCTGTACTTGAGGTGGCCACTTTTCATCACACCATAGCTCTCTGTGGTCTTCCATGCTTCCCGGCGCTGATCATGGGTACTGTGCACCGCTTCCTTGGTTCTATCCTTCATCTTCAATACCTCGGCCTCATTGCTCCTTTGCCTTTATGAGGGTAGATGAGCCCTCCTGTCTTTCACTTCTACCTTCAATGCAGTGGATGAGCTCTCTCTTCTTGGTCGCTCAGGTACCGTCATCTTCCTTGACTTTTCTGTCCCAACCATCATGGTTTTCAGCTCTGATCTGCAGCTAGAAACATGCTACGGCGTCGTAGCTCTACCTTATCTCCTCTCCGCCAAAACTGTCTATCCACTAAACTGGCAGCTTCTTCTGTAGCTGCAGGACCCTGCTCAAACAGTACCCTAACACTTACTTGTGGCTCATCCCCGAGCCACTACCAGTGGGATTCTCCTACTGTAGCTTCTCCTTGGATTCCTGTGAAGTCCGTTGAAACTTGTCCCGAAGTCCTGCGACTTCGTTCTACATTGCTGCGACACGCTCTTGTGCCGAGTCAAGAAAAGCTTGACTAATACTGGAGTCCTCTGTTAACTCAATTCGTAGGTCTCTCTTACCTTTCCTCATTGTTATTCTCACAGTCTCGTCTCTTGCAAGATTTGCTATTCTTGTGCTTACCATAAGGATTCAAATCCTTGGTATCACGAGAATTCCTCTCTATCTGGGTTAGAGCTCGCGCTATAAGGAAGATATAAATCTATATCTTCTAGGCTTCTGAAAACATGTCACTCGGCCTGGAACCTTCTATGTGAAAGCGATACAAACCATGAATTCCATTCTGAGAACAAGCCTTTGTCTGCATGTTGTAATTCTACCATTTGTCGGGTTTGTTGTCCTCTTTCAAATTCCTTCTCAGCGAATCGCTCTAGGTATTCATGCTGCCTCTGATCACCAGATTTTCATTTCTTTGCCTCAGCAATCTCTTGTTCTTCTCTTAGCTGATCAGATAGGTCGGCTGACTTCTCCCATTGCTTTATTTTTCTCATTTTTACTTTCTTCCTCGCGAGAGATTTCTTCTCGCCATTCCTCTGCTTTGCTTTCTTATCTTCAGTGATCGGCTCGTCTTTCTTCTTCTCCTTAGCAGAGACTTTGATGACATCTTCTACATCCTGCGCTTGACTCCTCATCCTTGGCGGTTGTCTGACCTGTGATGCTCCTAATTTCACAACCCTGGGCGGCGTCGTCATAGTGGACATACGGCCACCAGGGTCGAAATGTCTCAACATGTCTTCTAAAGGTTCCTCCTTGGACAAAACCCACTCGGTGTAAAATCCTGGATGTGCAATGGCTGCAATTTTTAGAAATCATAGCACTCTGGAATGGGATTAGCTCTGCACAGAGAAACTGATCGATGCACTCTACAACTCTCAACTCTTGAATCCTTGCAAATGTAACCCTCCCAAATGAATAATCTCTGATTTTATGCTGAAGACGATAATCCCGGATGCAATGGTCATCTAGGATGAACCTGTTAGTCGTATTAATTGCATGGACGAGACCAGACCCGTCATCCGATCCTCAATAAATGCTGAAATCTGATCAAATTTCCCTCGAAGTGTGTGTGTACAGGCACCGGTCTTGTCGAAGATTTACCAAATCTGGAAAAATTGATTACACTGCTGCCAAATCCACGGTAAGATATACCGGTCATTTCTTCATTAACTACCTATCAGAAGGTGACTTGACTAGCCCTCTGTTTCCTTGCGGAAGCGGGTACGTGGCATGGAGAGACATCACCTTGCTGCGATGCAACACCACATCCTCTGCTAAAAACAAAACGCAAGCCACTGATGACTTGCGCAAAATGAACTGTCCTTATGCGATTCCTCATACTTAGAATAATTTTTGGCGTAGACTAGTTCCCGGTGTGATGCCTCCTTTCAACTACACTGGACATTTGCACACCCATAAGCTGTCTAAGCTAGGGCTGAGAGGTGGAGTGGCTATCACTATAGAGCTTAAGCCTACTTCCATTAATCAATGTGGGAAGAAGCTCCCCATTTAGTTTGCTGAGCTGAACGACACCTCCCTCTGTAACTTGCTGTATCTGATATGGCCCCATCCAATGCGTCTTGAACTTCTGTGGAAACTTAATAAACTTACTGTCGTAGAGGAGTACTAGGTCTCCGATCTGAAAGGTCTTACTCTTAATGTGTCTATCATGCCAAGCTTTTTCTTGTGCCTTCTACACTTTCTGATGGAAGCCGGTGATGAATCTGTCTTCCTCTAAGGCAAGCAGTTATGCTAGCCTTTCATCCACTGTGTCTGTATCAGCCATCCTGTTGATCTGAGCAATTCTTAAACTGGGAAGAATATACTCCATAGGCATAACAGCCTCCTGTCCATACACCAAACTGAAAGGTGTATGTCCTGTAAGTTTCTTGCATGTGGTCCTATACGCCCATAATACAACGTTAACTCTGAGGTCCCAATCATTCCTTTGGCTATTGCATATCTTAGTAAGAGCGTTTTCTAAAATCTTGTTAAAGGCCTCCACCGTACCATTATCCTGTGGGTGGTAGGGAGTGCTCTTATGGTGCTAAATCTGAAATTCTTCCATCAAGGCCTCAATAGTGTGGTTCAATAAGTGTGTACATTGATCGCTCATCAAAACTACTGGGCATCCAAATCTACTGATGATGTTTTCAAAAAGGAACTGTGCGGCTATAGCAGCATCACAATTTCTTACTGCTTTGGCCTCTGCCCATCTGGTGAGGTACTCTGTGCCAGTGATGATATATCTCGCACCAGTGTGTTTTCCTGGTGGGTTGATAGGACCCACAAAGTCTATAGCCCACTTGTCAAATGCGCGCAGCGTAACCTACGGTCGCAGCGGCATTTCATCTTGTCGCGAGGGTTTTCCTACCCTCTGGCAGATATTGCAGCATCTACAAAAGTCCTTAGTGTCCTTGTGCAACGTAGGCCCCCATAATCCTGTAGCCAGGATTTTCTGCGAAGTCGACTTTCCTGCGAAATGACCTCCTGCGGTTCCTGAATGTGCTTCTCTGATGATAGCATCTTTTTCATGCGGCATCACACATTTGCGTAGGACTTCATCTGGACCTAACTTGTATAACTGTCCTGCGATCAGGGTGAAGTCTGCTGTTTTAACAACCAACTACTTCTTTTGCTGCTTAGTAAACTCATCAGGTGCTAATCCTTTAGTGAGAAAGTGAATGATATCAACATAGTAGTCGTCTGTGATCTGGATAGAAAACAACTGCGCATCCAGCAAATTGTCCTCTAGGTTACTCGGCTCTTCTCCTGAGTCTATCCTCGACAGATGATTAGGTTCAGCGTTCAATCTTCCTGGTTTCACAATGATTTCAAAATCATACTCCTGAAAGAGGAGTAACCATCTGCAGATTCTCCCCCCTAACACTCGCTTATTGACCAGATACCTCAATGCGGAATGGTCAGTAAACATGTTGAACAAGGCACCCAATAGGTAGTGCCTAAACTTCTGCAGCACATACACCATAGCTAAGCCTTCTCTTTCTGTCATGGTGTAGTTCTTTTCTGCTGTCGATCACTTTTTGCTGGAGTATGCGATAGGATGATCAATATCCCCTTCTCCTGGTTGCGATAAAACAACCCCTAGTATGATGCCAGATGCATCCACATGTACATGAAACGGTTTAGTCCAGTCTGGAAATACTAAGATGGGTGCTGTAACCATCTTCTCTTTAAGTGTGTCTAGACTCTGTTGACATTCCTCATTCCATATGAATTTTACATCTTTCTTTAGTAGTTTTTCCATTGGTGTTGTAATCTTTGCGTAGCCCTTGATGAACTTTCTGTAGTACCCGGTATGACCAAGTACTATCCTCAATTGTTTGACTGAGTTGGGTGCTGGAAGATTTACAATGATGGAAATCTTTGTGGGATCTACCATCAAGCCTTGTCTGCAAACAATGTGACCCAACAATATACCAAATGGCGCACAGAATATACATTTCTTCAAGTTTAGAGAACTATGGTACTGCCTACATTTCTCTAGCATCAGTCTTAAATCTCCTATGTGTTTGTCAATTAATCCAAATACAGTCCAATCATCAAAATAAAATTCTAGGAATTTATGGATGTATTCTTTAAATACATCAATTACTACTCTAGAAAAGATAGCTGGTGCATTCTTAAGACCAAAGGGCATTACCGTATACTGGAATGAGCCCCATTCTGTTTCAAAGGTAGTCTTGGATCGATCTTTTGGATGGATTCTGATCTGGTGATAGCCTGAAAAGCCATCAGTGAACGAGTAGACCTCCAGTCCTCCCACATCGTCTAACACTTCATCAGTGAATGGTGTCAGAAATGGATCATGAAGCGATTCATTGTTGAGTTTACGTAGATCGACATAGATCCTGATGTCTCATTTAGTTTTCTTTTCTTGTATGACCATGGGACTAACCCATTAGCTCTCTTCTACGGGCTCAATGATACCTGCCGCTAGCATCTTATCGATTTCATCCTTAACTTTTTCTTTATAGCGCGGATTTAATCTATATGGACGCTGCTTGACTGGTCGAGCATCCTCCTTCAATGGTATCCTCATTACTCCCAGGTCTCTGACTATTCCCTTCATCTCTGTGAACTTGGTGGAAAATAGGTCCTGATAGTCATGTAGCAAGTCTGTAATCTGTTCGACTGTTTCATTGTTCCAATAGTCTCCAATAGAGGAAAAATTTGGTTCTGTGTCTGTGCCAATATTGATCTTTTTAATCTTGATGGGTTCTGTGATTGCCGAAATTTTTAACTGTGTTCCCTCAACATCGCGAGTCCCTTTTGACTCGAGAATGTCGATGTTGCGAGGATCCTCATCCTCATCCTCTGGTTCTGCTTTGAAGTTATAGCACTCAAGTGCATCTTTTAACTGAATGGCCCACTCAGGATGAGTCTGTACTGATAAGGTACAATCCTCAAATATCTTGATCTTTATTATATCTAGGGCCTAGTCAACACTTGGATACTCAGATTCAAAAGCGAAGGTGAGTAGAAAGCTGTCTATCATAAGTGGCCATGTAGTTGTTCCCTTGCGCAGTTCAGTCTCTGTGTACCAGTTCCTTGGAACTGTGTCCAAAGTGTGAATGAATCGGTGAACCCATTCATCCTTAGGAATGTCCGACCAATTCTGTTCACATGTCTGAATATGTGACCTGTGGTCACTTTCTCCTGTGTACTTCTGCTGGACATGCTCTCTATCGATAGAAAATCTGATCGCCATCAGTCTCTTAATATCATCCCATGATGCGATATTCTCTTTATGTGCATACCACCATCTTTTAGGTGTGGCTCGTACTGCAAGGTCCATAGATGCGATCCTCTGCTCGTGAGGAATTTGTTGTTCAAACTACTTGAGAAAGTCCTGGATATCCGTTAGACCATGAAACGATGGAATCTCATTGATCTCTGCGCCAATTCATCACAGTGACTTAGTCAAGTACGCACATCTGCGCATTGAGACTTCGTGAAGTCTGTTCTTCCAGTTCTCTAGACCAACATCTGAATCTGATGTGCATGAGTTGTCACATCGCCAACTAATGTTCCCTTCTATAGTCAGATTGATGTAGTCGCTCTGGTTCGCAGTCATCTGATAGAGACTCTCTATGTTACGTGCCTCTTCCTCTGCTCGGATAGGTTCAATATATCTAGGACCCTGAAAAGGATCCAATGGTGCAATGACCCGGATTTGCGCGTCCTCAAAGGTCATTTGTCTTCTCTTTAGGTCAATAATGGCCATGTTACCGATCACCCAATCAATGCCTAGTAGTGTTGGATATGGTATACTATTGCCAATGATTTCTATAAATTCAAAGTCTACAAAGCTGCGAACTCCATCAATGTCAACTGGCACCTGCGGTAATCGACCCAGGGGTGATACCCACTGCTGATTAGCTAATCTCAGATTGATAGGTGATCTGACTAACTTAGGGCTACCCATCTGTTTCCATGTCTACTTAGTCAGAACATTTACGTCTGATCCTAGATCTAGGATCACCTCATCCATTTCGAATTCTCCAACCTGTGCTGTGAGTTGCATCTCTCTTCTTGTTCTTGTATGTCCCGTAATATTATGAACAACATGTTGTGTACTGCTCACGGAAGAAGATGGCTGACACTGATCTATGATGCGCTGAAGTTCTCCGATAGCTTGCTCATTTCTCACGATTTTTAAACAACTCCGCAGGAAGGAATGTGAACTTCCTGTCATCTCATCCTCATCGCATGTACTCGATGTGGTAGCCTGCGATATCTGTATAGGGCTAATGCCACAAGGTGCTTGCTGCGGTACACCCCTAGACGATGGTACCTACGATCCTGATTGCATAGGGTCATCAAAGAAAGTATTAGCTTCCTGGAATGTCTGTTTATTCTTCTGTAGGTCAAGTGGTGTTGCTTTGTTAGGATCTCTACGCACCCACTCCTGACTTGTGTTCTTTTTAGTATCCTGCGATGTGTCACTAGTGGAAACACTGCTGCGAGTCACAATATTGACTCTTGGTTCTATCTCTTCCTGCTCAGCAGCAATAAGCTGGATGTTCTGGTGTGCTGTTGGCTTAGGTTCTCTGATCTTCGCTATCAAGGTAGGACACTCCTCTATAGTGTGATCATAAGATTTGCAATAGTTACAAGTGGTGGTGGGACTCTGACAGTCCTGAGTATAATGTCCTACAACTCCACAGTTGTAGCAAGTAACTGATCCGCGACCATGACCAAAGCCTTCTCCACGGTCAAAGCCTCCTCCACGTCCTCGTCCTCTGAATCCTCCTCCACGGCCACCATAAGCCGGATCATGCTGTGGTCCTGCTGCTGGACCCTGTGTTTCTGATTGGACTCTGTACATGTCTTGCTTGCTCTCGACCATGAGATCATAGGCTCAGCAATCGTGTTCGTCATGGCCTACAGACTTGCAGAAGACGCAGTATAAGTTCTTAGGTGTCTGCACGTACTTCTGAAGTAGAGGGCACTGCTAAGGTAGATGTCCTCGCGTTTTGCATATTTCACACCATGGCCCGTGGGTCTATGGTAAGGGGTTTGGAGCCCCTGTTGCTAGATATTCTACAAAAACTAGATAGTTGTATTTAGTATGGCCTTGTGCTTTACACCTTACGCACCATATGTCTTGCAGAACCTCTTTCCCTTTCTTAAGCTCATGCAACTGTAGTGTGAGATTAGCCAGCTAGTTTTGCATATTCATCATGCTTGTGTTGGTTTCAGCTAGAGGTGAAGCCTCTAGTTTCATTGCCATATCCAATGCGTCATCCTGCATCTGGATTTTTTGCTGCATTAATGGTAATCTGATGTGAGGGAGCAGCGCTGCAATAAACCATTCCTTATGCTGCTCTGGCGCAAACTCAAAGATGACTTGGTCTATAAGGGCTTTGAATTTCTGATCAAAGTCCCACATTGACTCTGTAGGTAACTGTTTGATGTCTTTGAGCTCTATAATGCACTGTGACTCAGACTTGGGTTTCTTAAACTCTTTAATCATGGAGGTCTTGATCTGGACAAGTGTTCTGGGTACTATGGTATACTTCATATACCATGTTAAGGCTCGATCTCTTAGTGTGGTGACCAACTGTACAAGTTTAATATTATCGTCATTGATGGTTTTAATGGTCCACATGGCTTCACATAGAAACCAATGCCGCTCCGGGTCCTCTTCCCTTGTACCCTTAAAGATAGGTAACTTCATATCATCCCCCATTCTATTTCTACGCGGTGGATGTTGATTTGTTGTGTTACTACCACTCGGCGGTGTAGCTGGAGGTGATGTAGTGGTGGTAGGTACTGTCTGTGAGCTACTGGATGGAGTTCCTATGGGATTGTTCTGAGTCCCGATCTGTTTCTGTGGGGTGTAAGGGTGGTAAGGGATACCCCCCTCTGTTCCTTCTATGGTACTATGACTCTATTGTCTAGTATTATCTGAACTGTCTTCAAATATGGGAGATCTGAAATCTACTTTATATTTCTTTCCACTACGTGTACGTCCAATGTCATCAAAATCACTTTCACACTCTTGTGACATTACTATCTTTACTTATTCATCTGAAACTAGATCCATTGTTCCTTTTTCATATAATAACATCTTAATGGACAAGTTTAAAGATTTTAGGTACTTACCGCGATATCCTTTGAAGAAGTAGCGCTCAGCCTCGTTGAAGCTTTTTCTCTGGTCAACTGCAAACTCTGTGACGAAGCCTTCTAGCACACTCGCAAGCCAGAAGTCTACTTCTCTCGTAATGGGATTATTAAGGTTCTTCACGGTCTAAATCAGCTCTGGTGTCCAGATAATGTTTCTTATCTTCTTGAATATTCTTGTGTCAGTCAACTTTGATAACCAGTCGTAAAGCTCATTTCCAAAGGTTGCAAAAAATATCGCATACAGGTCTGTAACGATATGTTTTTGTAACCAGGCCTCTGTAGTCAGTCTAGGACTCTTGTTCTCTCATTCGAAAAACTCTTTCTCCTTAGACCAAACCCACTTTTTGAGTTCATCTCTAGTAGGCAGCCACCAAAACATCAATGCTCAGTTTGTTCAAAACCGGCAACGAAACCATTTGTTGGCTTGCATGGGCAGACTCGGGTTTACTGTATTTAACCAACAACACCCCTAGCTCACTGGCCCTTTCGGCGACAGACCACAGAGCGGCTTGAATTCTCACCCGAAGTGATTCTAATGGGTTGGCCAAAGACTCAAGTGTCTTGGACCAGGTTCTGTGGCAGCCTATGTGTCTCGCAGCTCTTCTAGCCTGCGATATTTCTCTCTGCGCGATGCACACTTCCTCTTACTTGCGACGAATCTAGTCCTTATAGCATCGCCACGCCTCGGGCAAGGTGTAACTCCTTCCTACACTGATTCTCAACTGCAGCGCACCAAATCTCCTTTGCTGGTGTGTCATCGCCTCCTTGTGATATCCTACTGCTACGGCTCAGCGTACTTAGTGCTACTTCCTCCGACTTACGGGACTCAACATATAGGGATTCTTACCTCTGCGACTCTTAATTATAAGAATTGAAACATAAGTAGACTCTTATACAAGGTACTTAAGGATTTCAACTTGCAATTATTTCTACAGTGCTGTAAACTGAATAATGCATACATACAATAACTGTAAGCAAGGTTCATGAAATAACTGATACATGCAACAAATAAACACAACACATAAATCAATCACATAACACTCGATTTTAACATGGTTCACCTCCAGGATGTAAGTTACATCCACAGAACTATGTTTCTATTATAGCTCAGGGGAAGGTAAACACAGTTCTGCTGCACCGCATATGCAGCTTGAGATCTTCTGGGTAACTCTGCACACAGCCTGGAGCCCTTTTCTCTTAGATCTCTTCTCTTCTCTATATTGCACCTCTTACAATATACTCTTCCCTCTCTGTCAATCCCTGCGGATCGTTACATGCATGCTCAATGAGCCAGCTACTGGTTACAGTAAGATAACTACAGCTAATAACAGAACCAGAGCTTGGCTCCTATACAACTGATCAACTATTGTCTAACCTTATACAATTGTCCAACCGACCAACCAACCAACCCTTTACAATACAAAAATACATCCCTTTATAGGTGGCCCAAAGGTCTCGCCATTACAACATTGTGGGCCTGTCCCAACAGTAACCCAAAACCCTAACTAGTGACAGTCGGCCTATCTGTACTTGAGGTGGCCACTTTCCGTCACACCACAGCTCTCTGCGGTCTTCCATGCTTCCTGATGCTGATCATGGGTACTGTGCACCACTTCCCTGGTTCTGTCCTTCATCTTCAATACCTTGGATTCGTTGCTACTTTTCCTTTATGAGGGTAGTTGAGCCCTCCTATCTTCCGTCGCTTCCTTCAATGCAGTGGGTGAGCTCTCTCTTCTCGGCCGCTCAGGTACCGTCGTCTTCCTTGACTTTTCTATCCCAATCATCATGGTTTCTGGCTCTGATCTGCAGCTAGAAACATGCTACGGTGTCATAGATCTACCTTATCTCCTCTCCGCCAAAACTATCTATCCGCTAAACTGACAGCTTCTTCTGTAGTTGTGGGACCCTGCTCCAACAACTGACCTTCCCACACAGAACCTGAGAGCGGCAGCATCAGCTAACTAGCAGACCTAGCCTCTCCTAGTAGGCATCCCACCATCGTCATCACAACAAATTGGGGAGCGTGTCTCAGCACTGCCCTCCCACAACCTCGGGTATCAAAGTGACATAGGGTGGGAAGTGCATCCATCCCTCTCAACATACTGGGTATATACTCCATTGAACCATACTTCGTTGCTATCGAGTTTATTGGTACGTGTCATCATACCATCGCTTGGAAATTAAGTCTCTCTTCAAGATATGTATTAAGTCATACTTTGTATCACACACTTGGCTATCACATAGCCCCTGTATCCTGCAGGTTAGCACTATGCAAACATGCATTCATAACAATATTAAATCAATAGTTGTTCCATATTATCAACATTATTTCCTTTCATCACATAAAATCATAAAATAAATCTCATCATGGATGGGTTCCCATGTACCACATCATACATATAACATCATATCAAGGATTACAATCAAATATATGTTTTTGTTATGAAATAAATGAATCTGATGATGACTACCGCATGGTAATCGCATAAGCACAATAATTTCATATAAATGATAATCATCATAACATCATAATCAAGCATCTACATAGGCATGTTAATCGTCGTAACATCATAATCAAAGCATAATATAAGCATGATAACATCATAACATTAGTGAATAATCACATATAACATGCCAAAATATAGTTTATGAAGTATAGTTGAGTCCACAGATAATAAGTAAATACAGTGTAATAAGTTTGAGTGATAAATATGCCTGAGTCAAAATATGGGGCACTACATACACCCACCCTTCAGGAAAATTCGTCCCGAAGTTATGGTCAAAATAGTGAGGGAAAATCTCGACGCATAGTCTCTGTGTCTTCCCAGGTAGAAGATCCTAGGCTATACTTGTCCCACTGGACCTTAACTTGGTCCATGTGTAGACTATGGAGCTGTCGAACCCTATGATCCAGTATATGTAATGGTTCGGCTATGAAGGTTCCCTCGTCCGAGACCTATAAGTCCTTCCAATGAATCTTGTGAGACTCATCGGCTATGTAATGTCACAATACTGAAACATGAAATACATTATGAGTTCTGTACAAGTGGGGTGGCAATGCAAGATGATAAGCTACCGGTTCGATTCTTTCAAGAATCTCAAATGGCCCTATAAAGCAAGGTGACAACTTGGTTCCATTTCCAAACCAAATGGTACTTTTATTCGGTCGGATCCGTATAAATACGCAATCCCCTACCTCATAAATTCTATCAGTCCTGTGTGCATCAGCATAACTCTTTTGTTTATCTTGTGCTTCTTTAATTTTCTTCCTGATCTGTACCACTTGCTCTTCCATCTTCTGAAGCAACTCAGGCCCGACTAAAACACGATCCTCCAAACTGTCCCAACTGAGTGGAGTCCTGCAAGGTCTCCCAGACAATGCTTGGTATGGAGGCATACCAATGAAGCTATGATGACTGTTGTTATATGCAAAATCCACTAGAGGAAGATATTTCTCTCACTGTGTCTGCTGATCCATAACATACATCCTAAGCATGTCCTCCATCACCCGATCCACCCTCTCTGTCTGCCCATATGTCTCGAGATGATAAGCTGAGATTAAGTTTAGCTGGGTCCCTAATGCTGATTGCATGCTTGTCCAAAATCTAGAGGTAAACTTAGGGTCTCGGTAAAAAATTATCTTTTTTGGAACTCCATGAAGGTGTACAATTTCATTCATGAATACCCTTGCTACATCCGTCACATCATAAGTGTCTCTCACTGGAATGAAGTGGGCACTTTTGGTCAGTTTGTTGACCACCACAAGTATAGCATTATGTCTCGAGGATGTGAGGGGAAATCCCACAATGAAGTCCATCGAAATGACTTCCCATTTAGTCTCAAGAATATCATGAGGCTGTAAGAGACCGGCTGGGTGTCGATGATCTGCCTTGACTTGCTGACATTATAGGAATTTCGAAACAAAATCCACTACATCGCTCTTCATATCAGCCCAGAAGAAGAGCTTCTTCATGTCTGCATACATCTTATTCACTCCAGGGTGCACACAATAATGTGCCCTATGGGCCTCTCTAAGGATTGCTTCCCTGAGATCACCTTCTTTAGGGATATACATCCTCCCTTGGTACTGCAGCAACCCATCTTCCTCAATATGGTACCCATAATAATTTGACTCACACTTCTTCCCACTCTGAATATTTGAGGTTACCTTTATATACCAACCATCTTCCAAGAGTTGTTTGAGCACTTTCTCCTTCAAATCCACTCTCAAGGGGATTAAGAAGAAAATCCTCGGCCTTCGACTTAGAGCGTCTGCCACCACATTCTCCTTTCCTTTGATATATGAGATACCAAATTCATACTCACTCATGAACTCACTCCATCATCGTTGCCTAGCATTTAGATCCCTTTGTGTAAAAATATACTGCAAACTCTGATGATCTGTTTTAAGTGTGAAACTTCTGCCAACCAGGTAGTGTCTCCATAATTTTAGTGCTAGCATTACTGCTGCCAATTCTAGATCATGTGTGGCATATTTCTCCCCATGAGGCTTCAACTTATGAGATACATAAGCTATTACCCCACCTTCCTACATTAGAACTGCTCCTAACCCTTGCTTCGAGGCATCGGTGCATACCATGAAGTCTTTATCCATGTCTGGTACCTGTAAGATTGGTGCACTTGTCAGTAATCTCTTTAATTCAGCAAAAGTGAAATCACATTCATTGGTCCACTCATATCGGATTCCCTTTCACTACAAGGTGGTGATGGGTTTTGCAATATTGGAGAATCCTTCCACAAATCTTCAGTAATACCCTGCTAATGCCATGAAGCTACGCACCTCATGCCCATTCTTCGGAATTGGCCAATCCTTGATGGCCTTAACCTTTTCTGGGTCCACTGAGATCCCTTCTCCTGAGATGATATGCCCTAAGTAGTGAATATTCTTTTGGAAGAAATAACACTTTGACAATTTACCAAATAGTTTATGTTCCCTTAATCAAGTTAAGACTAACCGCAAGTGCTCCTCGTGCTCCTTCTCTTTCTTAGAATATATAAGAATGTCATCTACGAATACCTAAACAAAGTGGTCTAAGTAATTCTGAAAGACACTATTCATGAGGCTCATGAATACTGCTGGAGCATTGGTCAAAGCAAATGGTACTACTACGAACTCATAATGCCCAAATCGAGTTCGAAAAGCAGTATTAGAAATGTGATTTTCTTTAATCCTAAGCTGGTGATACCCCTACCGCAAATCAATCTTATAGAATACTGATGCACCTTTCATCTAATCAAATAGGCCATCAATTCTTGGTATAGGATACATTTTCTTCACTGTGGCTTTGTTCAAATCCCTATAATCTATGCACAGTCGCAAAGATCAATCCTTTTTCTTAACAAATATCACTGGTGCTCCCCATGGTGAGATACTAGGTCTAATTAGTCCCAAGTCTATCAACTCTTTTAACTGGATTTGTAACTCTCGAAGCTCAGGGGTTTTCATTGTATAAGGAGTCTTTGAGAGCGGCTCCTCACCGGGTTTCAGTTCGATCGTGAAATCAAGCTCTCGTTCTGGAGGTAGTTGTGGAAGTTATTTTGGAAAGACATCCTTGAACTCAGATAATACTGGGTAAGAATTCAAGGAAGGTCCTTTACTATCACTCACCGTCTCAACTACAAACAACTGACATCCTTGTCTTAAACACCTTTTAGCTTTCACCGTGGAGATGAAACGGAGGGATATTTTCCTCTTTCGACCCTGGATTTGAATTGGTCGACCCTCATTATCAAGGCACAAGACTTTCTTTGCATAGAAATCCATGAAATATCTATGGTCTTCTAACCAATCCATGCCGAAAATGAGGTCATAGGTAGCCAAATTGATGACATAAGCATCCAAGTTAGTGGTGCATACTCCTAAGTCAACTTGACACCCCCTTACCTTAAGACCTACTGCTTGTTTAACCCCTGAATCCATTTCGACTGATTCAAAATCATCATGCTCGCAGGCTTCCAACCCACATTTATCTAATGCATATGGTGAAATAAAACTATCTGTTGCACCAAGATCAAATAAAATTTTAAGTTTGACATTGTTTACTTTACCACTGGATTCTACTACGGTGGACTGATGTTCTGCCTAGTGGTTGTGAACAGCTGCATGAATCTGATGAGTGTTATCAGAATTGCCCATGGATGCTTTTCATTCCTTCTTCCTGCTGCTGGTCTACCCCTTAGGACAATCCCACTGAAAACGAGGACCTACACATCCCCAACAAGAGACATTAGGTGGTGCTTGCATGTTGCTGGGAGGAGTCCTCTGGGATGTGTTCCTTCCCCTAGATCCTCTAAAACCTCTCGATCCTTGATAGGAATTTCCCTGTGTTCGTCCTCGGTTCCCATGGTTTGTTAACAAAGCCTACGATACTAAGTTAACTGAAGTGTTACCTCTCGGGGTGAACCCGTTACCATAGGGAGGAGGTTTGGATTGTCCTCCTCTGAAGTATGGTCGTGGGGCCTTCCCTGTAACATACTGATTGGATCCTATCGACTTGCTTCCTCCCTTTGCATCTGACATATCCTCAGCATAGCGAGCATACTCAACTACCATGGCAACTGAACATGGCTTCCACATCCATACTGCAGCCCTGATCTTGTAGTTGAGTCCATACACAAATCGCTCCACCTGTTGATCATCTGAGTCCAAGTATGGAACATACTTTATGAGTTCCATGAATCTAGCTTCATACTCCTCTACTATCATGTTTCCCTGTACCAAATCATGAAAGGAACCCGCCTGTTGTTCCCTATAATAAGCCGAAATATACTTCATGTTGAACCTCTCCTTGAATAACTCCCATGAAACAGACAAAGGAGTAAGATGCAATTGCTTCTCGAGGTCTGACCACCAATTTAGGGCATAACCCTTTAGCTGGAAGATGGCCATTCTAGCCTTGGAACTTGAGGTATACTTATTTAGTGTGAAGCACATCTTCATACCCTCGAGCCATGCTTTGGCGTGCTTACCCAGTCGTCCTCCTAAGAACTCAGGAATTTTGATCTTCTACAGCTCTCTAGAAATATCCTGAAGCGGTTCTTGCCTTGGGCCCTATGCCCTCTAAGAGTTTTCTCAGCTCACCTGTGTGGTTTCTACCTCTATGATCCTCTCCGACTGCCTGTTTAGTGTGGCCATGATGGTTTCCAAGGACCTCAGTATCACCTCCATCTCAGGACTGGAGGTTGTCCTTGGCGGTGTCGATGGTGGGGTCTATGGTGGTGGTGAGGGTGGTTGACTTCCACCTTGCCCTCGACCTTGACCCCGAACTCTGCGTGTTTGAACCATGATAATTCCTGGCATTATTCAACAACATTATTCCATTATTATCTCAATATAATAATTGCAGTGATAAAATTTAGTTATGCAATGCTTATATTTATGCATAGAGACAAATTGTCAATATTTGCGTAAAACTTGCATAGTCACTCTCATTAAACGATTTCATCTTGGGGTTTAATCTATGCCTTAACGTTCAGCTCGTAATGCTATTCTCAACAGTGTTTGGTTTTTCTTATTTCACATCCATCTCACCTCTTCGACTATCCATCAAAGTCTCGGTAATGCCTTAAGTTTTAATACTTGAATTTCCAATAACATAGACTAACTAACGTTACCATATCTAAATTTTAATGTTATCTATATTGTTAGGTTAACAATTAACATTCAACTCCCAAGATTTAACATTTAAATGCTATTTCTAACTAATTAATATTAGATTAAAGAAAAATCACATTAAATACTACATTTAATTACCCTAACATCTATTTTAATGAGAACTTTTATCTTAACTTAATTGAACATAGCATCTAATTTAAATATTAAATTACAAACCAATTATAACATCTAATTTTAATTTAATAATAAATTAATTATTTAAAGCGCACTAAGAGATAGCTAGCTCTTTCAATGAACCAGACAATGTGTGGTTTACAACACACTTATATTTATAATTTAATTTTTGTAAAAGAATAAAATAAAATAAAATGAAAACATGTAAAACATTGCAAACAGATACACGCGTTACTCTGCATGGAATCATGAGGAACAATTTTGGGGTTTAAACATTAAATTGAATTTAATAGAATTGATGTAGCCAAAACAAGCCTACCTAATTGGAGGAGATGTT
>LPNX010140498.1:130071-188437 GCA_001517045.1 Pseudotsuga menziesii | reverse complement strand
TAATCCATAATGATTGGGGTGGTGGTACGGGAGTGGTTGTCAGTGGTTTTGAAAAGCATGTTTGGGAAAGATGTAAGGCTGCTCTTCAGCTCCTTGATCCTAATTGGAGAGAGAAAGGGTTTGACTATGGGGGTTGGTTTACATTGTCCAATTTTAGGAAGGGGATGAATAGGGTTCATTTTAGGTGCGGTTGGACAAGGTGTATAGTCCTTGGGAGGACATCTCTTTTTTGGATCTTGGAAGCCTGTTGATGTGCTAATTGAGGCTATTGGATTGTGTTAACACTTGAAACTGTGAGGTTCTAAGGTAACTAGAAACAGTGCATTGTCACCTTGCACTATTTCTCTACACTTTGGGTTAGTACTTGCAAACCATCGCGGAGAATCCTTTTGTGACTTTAGGGGTCAACTAACAATTAAAATTTAAAAAAAATCAGTAACACTTAAATTGAAATACAAGCTTGCTGCCCTGATTACTTCTCTTAATAAATGTGAAAAACCAGCAAGCAAAACATGACCTAATAACTGAAAAACTGAATAGAAAATGATCCAAAACTTGATCCAAGTGGTGGGCACTCAACCCAACGTAATTCTAAACTAACAAAAGCTAAAGATTCTCTCTATTTATGCAATTAACATCAAAATTCAACAAAATTAAACAATTATGTTTATCTCCAAGTATTATTTTTGTTTGCGTAATCCTTTATCAGAATTTGTGATTCTCTAGGATATTAGCATGATTCTCTGCTAGCATGTTCACATATATGTGAATTGTTTTTGACCTTGACATGCTTTGCATCATGTTTGTATGCAGCTGTCTCCATTGGTATGATTTGTTCTGAACTGAGATTTTAAACTTTTGTGTATATAATTGATATCTTCCTGTTATCATATCTTAGAGCATCCATTTCATTGCACTAGTTTCAACTTGCAAATTAATCAACCATTTCAAATAACCTGTATTTTTATTTTTATGTCATGGGAGGACACAACTGAAGGCCAAAGGTATCTCCTACATGTTCCTTTCATAAATATTCCATCCTTGGCATTCTCATGAAAACATATATGTGGCTCTGGAAAAGCTGTAGATTGTTGTATCTATTTTGCACTTCAAAGAATTTGTTCATGGTCATTATTGAGGTTAGATTGATTCTCGGTTTATGACCATTCATGAGTGTATCAGGAAATTGGAGGAATAGAACTATATATGTCTCTGATCATTAATCCTAAGGCTTTCAGGTCCCTTGCGACTGAATTCAAAAAGGATATGGCATGGGAGCTGGAAGTTGTTGTTTATCAGGTGAAATAGAAACCCTGCCAATGAAGTGAAAAGATTGTTAAATGATTGTTTTCAGCAGTAAAAAAGTCCTTAATACTTGTTGACAGTTTCAAAATTTTACTGTTTAGAAGGAAGTCATAGATTATTCATTTCATGTTTTCAAGAGTGACAATTTATGGATATATATTTTTGCAAACATGAAGCGAACACAGGTTAACATTTTGAATGTCAGCGACATAGGAGATACCTTACAAATTGGATGGGACGTATTGCCAGCTGACTCTAGTAATTATATGACAAACAGTACTGCTGAGGTTAAATAATTGAAATCTTTCCTTTTCCAATTAAATGTTTGAGGAATGAGGACAACTGAACAGTACTCTATGATTATTCATGTATATCGAAAAGTATAGTTATATGAATTAATTAAATATGTTGTTCTTTATCTTGTTTTTGCCAACCTTTTTCCATTTGTTCAATTGTTATTGATTTTCATATCTACAGAAAATCATCTCCCTTTTAAGTGGGAATCAGGTTCACCTTCGTGATACCTTCGAAACTTACCATCTGTTAAGCTAGAAGATTTTGCCGCCTTCAAAAAGGTATAGTAGTTATGTTTCTAAATAATCCAAAATATATCGAGGCTAGTTGTTTGCTATGGTTTTACTTGAGTTGTAACTGAGTTTCATGCTTAACCATCAGATAAATCAAGAACAGTGGACACAAACATGTAGTTTCAATCTATAAAATTTGCATAAACAGGGCAATTTATAGATGATCTATGCATATCTGAAATCAAGATCTAATTGAAAGTAAAATTTAAATGAAAACATTCAACTTGCAAATAAGATACAAATTGATAAAACACAGCTGGCATTATTCAATTACCTCCATATATAATTGATGTTTTTCAGGAATGGTGACTAGAAATTAAATATTTTTTGCTGGTAATCTGTATACGAGCTTGGTAGTTGATGCTACAAAAGAAAAAAGCATTCTAGTTCGGTGACCCCAAGTGACTATCTTAATAAAACCAAATGGGAATTTTGTAGAGATAAAAGTGAACAGTTTTAGGAGTGGATCCACTCAAAGATATAAGTTTGGAACGATTGTTAAAAAATCTAATCTAGAAATGTTAAAAAATTTAATCTAGAAATAGTGTGCACACAACTTTTATAAATAAGAGAAAAAATCATAAATATCATACAGTGAATGAAGGAATCATCTTGAGGCTCTTAGTCCAACTCGTGTGTTGCAGTCTGTGTCTGTAAATTTGCAAACATGGATAACAGAGATGGAGGTATGGCACACAGTATACAATGAGAATGCCTCAACTTGCAATGATAGCTCAATTCAATATGAGGGCTGCTTTATACATAGAGATCCAAGTAGCATATGGTTGGGGATCATGACCATTCATCTAATGATCCAAGTTACTTATTAACTAGGACTATCTAATGATGACTTCATAACCCCTTCATAAACTTGCCACCCACTTCATAAAGTTTATCACATAATAATAATGAGACTTTCAAGGTTCACATGTTTAAGTCCGTGAAAGAAAATAGACACAAAGCTAGATATGATTGAGTGTTCTTGCTTAAGTGTTGGGCATCATAATCTTCCATTGGTGATGTCTTCATCTTTTATCACTGATGCTGATTTTCAAACCGTAATTCCACTAGAGCTCATTGACAAATTCTTCTGCATCTCATAATTAGAACTGATTCTCTTCCTTCGAAGCCTCATGCATTCAACATTCATCAATCCTTGATTTTTTTCCTTGAATGGTTGTTACTAGACTTCAACCTATTGGAAAGAAACACTTATTTATTGGGGGTCACCGACCTCACATTTGTACTCATTTTTTTGTAATGCTCAATGTATGAAAAATCACTGTAGCATTACCAATGTTCTACAAGCCATCTTTGTGGTCACTACAACTTAAGTGTTTCACACAAATGTCTGGGTTATTATCACAAGTACGTTTTGCTCAAGACATTCTTGGATCCTCATTTATCTTAATCTTAACCAATAGATGATTGGAACACAATTTCACTATAATCCTTTTTTCTTCGTCATTTGGAAATAATGAATTTGAATTATATTGACACATTACTTGATTGCCTTTTACTGCACAGTTTTTACATGCTCACACTCACTTCTGAAATATCATTGCCATTGTAAATATCATCTTGGAAACTATTTTCCATGTCTATTTGCCATGTTTTGCTGCATATTGTAGAATTTCATATGGCTTTGAAAGTTCTCTCAGTTCTCATCCCTCCCGGTTTCAATGTCAAAATTTTTAGTGTTTAATGCCCAACCCAATTTTCATATAGGCTGGAAATTGCACAATATTTTAAAACAAATAAAACACTGTTGAAACTCCATTTGATTAAGCATTACTCTATGCCGTTGCAGTTAGCAAGAATAAACAAGTACAAAGGTGCAATTGACAACAACAAAGGGTTACAATCTTGATCATACTCACTTTTCTTATCATTGCCACAGGTAAATCATAATTTGTTTTTAGTGTATTACGAATTTCTTTTTTGGTTGCATCAGTATTTTAATGTAGTGTTTTATGTGGTTTTGCTTCTTACCATTATTCAGAACACTAAACATATTTGACTAATATGATAATTGATATCTAAACAGTTCAACAAAATGAACAATCTTCTCACAAGGTATTTCACCAATTATGTGGATCTCAAACGTGTAGCCTTGAAGGAGGACCTTGAGGCTAGTTTAGGGTTTAGGAGGAATTTTTAATAGTCAATGGTTTGTAAGGAGTTTTATCAGATGGAATTTCTTGTGAATTTTAGCATGATATGTTTGTGAGGAAGTCAGATTGTCCTTGAATTTGAGTTCCTTCAAATCATTTTTATGGGATTGGATTTTGAATCCTTCTTTGAATATTGAATTTGACACAAGGTATCTACTTGGTTTAATTTCAATGTACTATCAGTTGTTTCCTTTTGACAAGGAAAAATACGAAGTCCTTGTTGCTTTTGATAAGGTAGAATTGCGAAGTCTTAATATTTTCTCAAGACCTATTATTTGTGTCTATTACAGATTCTCAGATAACCCAAAGCTACCATTTTCAGCCATCGGAACATCTCTCAGCATATTTGTAATTGTCCTTCTTGTGGGACATATTTTGTTTGCAGCTGTAAATCATATTAAAAAAGCTGAAGAGGATTGTAGGGAAATGGAAGAACTTAAGGGACGTGCTAAAGCTGTTGATGTTGCAAAGTCACAGGTACTCTTTTTTTTCAATGAATAGTTAAGTTTGCAAATCTTATCGACAAATCATATTGTATTGTATTATCCTCGTTTCATTGTTCATTTTCCTATTTTGTGGTTAGTTGTTTTTAGTTTTATGGGTGTGTTCTTTATTTTATTCATCTGGTAAGAAAGGTCCTAACTTCAGAGGAGAGCCCAAGATTGCCTTGAAGTTTTATTATTTGTCTGACATGTCAACTCATTTACTGTTGTATTGATCATGCTATAGATGGTTTAGACAAGTTGCTAAAAGAAAACTAATTTGCTATTAGTGCTAGGTTTTGTGTCTAGTGATAGTTTCATAGATTCTATCCAGACTCTAATTATACTCAGTGTTGCACTACTTTGTTCATAGTTTAAAAGCTTTAACCCTTGATGCAGTTATACATTCACCAACACCCAACCTGTGCAACACAGGGTATAGTGCTGCTTTCATTTCATATCTGACAAAGATGTAGTCAAGAATTAACCCAATTCAGAATTCTATTTGTTAATCGATTCATGTTAGATCAAAATTAATTTTCTTGGTACTTTAAGTAAATAAGTAAATGTGATAAACCTTGCAGTCATTAATTGATATAAATTAATTAATTACAAAGGAAAAGGTAATTTAATTTGTTTTCAGTAATATTGACGCATTCCTTACAGTTTGGCCGACACCCTTCTCCTATAGTAAGGGAACATGAGCTAAATGTGATATGTAGCTTATTTAACATTAAAAGTTAAATTGAAAAAAAATCAAATTATAAGAAAATTCCATGTCAAAATAAATCATAGATCCATCTAACTCCATGCTAAGAAATGATGATTCAGGGTTAATATAGATATATGGAGATTTAATTAAGTTCAAATTATCTACTTGAATTTTACAGTAGCACCCTGCCTACATCCTCAAGGAACTCTAGGATCAGTGTGACCCCCAAGATTTGAACTCTTTGCCTATATGTGGATTTTTTATTATCAGATAGCAAAGATTGGGGGCTCAGACATACATACCTATATGCTTGTTATGCATTCATTTCTTCACTAAGGCATAGGAGGTATGCACCAACACGTACTCACTAAGCCATAGGAGGTATGCACCCATTTTTTCACTAAGGAATTGGATTTGAGACTTTCTTAAATCATTCATCAGTTTCCATAGTTGTCATGTAATTCATTAACCACATGACATATAGGGGTGAACTCCTTCACAGATTGCACTATGTATATAGGTTTCTACCTGTGCAGTCGAGCATAATTGTTTTGTGGATTCGTTGATTATATTTCCTATTGAAATCCATTTCTTGGTTTAGAGCTGAGTTTTACTTTTCTTAGGTACTAAGTAGTTGCAGATTTAGCCATTCAAGTTTAATTTTAACCAATTCTTAAATTGAATTTGTTAGATTAGATTTTCCTATTTTGCACATGATCTTGGTTATTTTTGTTAGCTATTGAACAAGATGAATAATTTGCTTCATTGTTTTTCTAATTTACAGTTCATTGTTTTTCTATTTTACAAGTGATATTTTTTTATTGGATTTTGTAGGAGAGAGTTTAACTTATAAGTGGGCCATTGAGTATGAAGAGCCCGCTACTGAGGATTTGTCATTCCGTATGAAGACCTTGATGTTGAGGCTTTCAAGTTGTTAAGTGTGGTTTTGAAGCTGCTGACGTGGGATCTAAGTATGGTTTTGAAGCTGTTGATGTGGGATCTAAGTATGGTTTTGCAACCAAGTGCAAGTATGATGGTTTAGCCATTGTAATATTTTGAAAAGTGATGATTTTCCTGTAAAGTCATATGGAAATTAATGTGTTTTTGAGAAAACTCATATTTATTGTAATACTTTTGACATTTCATATAATATAATTTGTGGTTTAAAACTTATATATATGGTTGTACTTTATATTATGTACCAATGTTGTAATTATTAACTAATTAATGTGACATTGCATGATTTACATGTGTATTAGATATTATTTACAAGTGTTGTAATTAATTATAATGTGACATTGCATAATTCGCAAGTGTATTAGATGAGAATAAATGTATGATTCTTTTTTTAATTTAAACATAATATCAAATTAAAAATTTATATTGATTAATAATGGACAACATTAAAAATACTAAAATATAATTAATGACCATACATAAAGCGACTAAAAATGACTAAATTAGTGACCAGTAAATGAGATTAATGACCAAAATTTACAAATAAAATGACCAATAATTGAGAGATATGCGGCCAAACAATGAGATATAAATGACCGGAAAAATGACCAAAATTCGCATATCAATGACCAAAAATCAGTTTTGGTGGCTAATTTATGGTCTTTTATTACGTGACCAAATTTTTTCATATTCCAGCTTCTCATGTGGTCATTAATTTGGTTACAAATGTGGTCATATATTTGGTCATTGATTCAAATATATGACCAAATTAATGACCAACCGACAAGCTATAAATGACCAATTTTGGTCATGTAATAAAAGACCGCAAATTAGCCACCAGCAATCGCCGAACCAAAAGTGGTCATTGATATGTGGATTTTGGTCATTTTTTTGGTCACTAATCTCTCATTTTCCACTAGTGGTCGGCATGTAACCCTTCTATTATCCTATCAAATCCTTTTGGAGTTTTCCTTGACATGGATTCGACTCACTTAACTCCTGGCCTTCCATATGCCTTGAGATCGCTCAGATTTGACCTTTCATTACCCCTTTGAAAGCTATATAAGGAACTCTATGGTACGTTGAAGGCATATGAGAGAATTGAGAGCAAAGAAACTATAGTCCATTGTTGTCGGAACTTGTGCTTGAGTCTGCATCCCTTTGTCCCTTGGAGCACTTTTGTGTTCTTCCCAAGATTTCCTTTTGCTTGTGAGCTTGCTATCGAGAGATGGAGGATTAAGGTGGTGGAGGCCCAAGTGGGAGATTCAGATTCTTCGATTCACAGACGTGCCAACAGAGGTTGTATCCATTGTAATATCTGATTTTGTATTAATAGAAATATCTTTTCCTATCCAATAATGTATGTTTGAATGAATATTTTATCCATGGATGTTTTCAAATGTTTATACATTGTTGATTATATACGATAGAATAGATCTAACACCAATCTATATAGTATGCTTGTATTGTTTACTTGTTGTTGAGGAAGTAATCTATCGATTCAAGATATAGATCCACCCTGTGACTGGGATTTCCTTGTTACACCTTCCATGTGGTCACTTTGCACTAGTATTACCATGGCATTTTTCTTGGTTGGACTATGGGTTCTTCCATAATGTAACCGTGAGTCTGTTTCTTGGTGGACTGTGGGTCCTTCACCAGCATGACTGTGATTTGTTTCTTTGCACTTTCTTGGTGGACTATGGTTCCTTCAACACGGCCGAAAAACCTATTCCTTACTGATACCTTGAGAGGTCCTTCTCCAGCATGACTATTGTTATCAGGAATATTGCACCTTATGTGGACAAACGTTGTTCCTCTAGTCTGAATGGTTCAAATCCAGAACAAATGAGTGAACAACAAAGGATGAAGACCTTCCCTGAATGCTATAGACACCTGGAATACTGCTTCAATTATGACCCTATGTACCTGCAAACATATCAAAAATACAAGCACATCAAAGCTACCAGAAAATCATCTACATATCCATGCTAGTGACTAAGGAATCTAGCAACATATACACGTGAAATCAAAACAACAGAAATGTGGGACGGAAGTCAGCTTTGCATTAAGAATGTATGGTGAATCTTACAACCATTTCCTTAGTGTCGACAAGCTCCTCCATGAGATAAACACTTCATCCCCATAAGCTCCAACGTTTCTCTCTATGCTTCCCAATAGTTTGGACTAGGTAGTCAATTCAACAGCATAACAATACTTGTATAGTTCTCCCACTAAACTATGGATATAAGCTTGTATTTATACAGCTCAATGGATAGGGATAGTTGAGAGAATGGTGGGTGAGGTGGCTCCAATATCCTATCAAGGGGGATTTCGAGCTCAAACTAACCCATAATGATAGGGATAAGGGAGGACATGAGGCTCAAGTTCTAGAAGCATCGAGAAACTTCTCTTTTTTCCATTTTACCCAGGGTACCGCTTTTCTTCCCTTATGACAGAGAGGTTTAAATGAGAACCACTTTAATACCAAAGACTATAGGTGATGGTACTGCTTCTCTATAATAGTTTACAGGCAGTGCAAAAGAAGGTACCGCTCATCAGCCAAAGGGTAAGCGCGGTGCTAGATTTTTTCAAGTAGAATTAACAAACATAGAAAGTTTCCACTCCAAGTGTTGGGATTAAGGGAAAACATGGAAGTTAAGGATCTCATCACATGATGGTGACAGGATTTAGTTATAACAAAATTCTCCCCAAAGCATGAGATTTAGAGGGATATGATAAGCGAGAGCTTTGAGAGAACAAGTTGTCACTTCGAGGTGAAAATGTCAACTCGGTTGGAGATTGTCATCAAGTAGGCATCTGTAGTACATCAATACTTTTGACTCATAGAAAAATGTAACCAACTCATGGCTGTAGACCAATACAAGGCAGATCCATGAGAGGAATAAACAGTCATGGCTACTAGTCTCATCGAAGGAGGGCCATGATGAGTCCCACATCCCCGACATGAAACTCAGAACAAAGTTCTGGAATGATATGAATAAGGTAACCATAATATTGACTCAAAAGTACTGACATAGAGACTATTTTGACTGCAGAGGTAAAACTTCTTCAACATCCCTTTGAACATTGGCAGCACGACAAAAGACTTGGCACCATGACTAGACCAGACAAACACATAGTGCGATAGTGGACAATGCATTATTTTGAAAGACTCAAAGGAGTGACATGACTCATGAAAGTGGATCGTCATGGAGGTCAGCTAAATACCCAATTGACTGAAATGATATGCAGACAAGTGCCATGTTCAAAGGTAACGGAAAACTACTACCATTTATTTGCAAAATGATTCCCTTCCCATTATCCCCATCATGGTTGATGAGTCCCTCTTTTCGGTTTTACAAGTTCAAAGAGGGTAACAAACACTCGTTATAGCTCATATAAACACAAGTCCAAAATCATATGTTTTACAAACTTGAGAGGGGAGTGGTTCGTTCCTAAAAGAGGGTCTCTCAATTTTTAATTTAACGAGTCCAATGAAATAAAACTCGGTATCGTTCATATTTAGAGAGTCTGAATGATCACGGAAGAAGACTCCATAGGGTCCTTTTTCGTAAGATAGTTCACCTGAATAAAAAAAGTGATAACCTATAGTTAGATGAACTACTCTTCAAATGCTTTAATGAGGGTGAAGAAGACAAGATCACTCGTCAATATTTTCATATTTAAGGAGCCCAAAAAGAGTTTAAAGAAGACTCCACTATTTCTCTTTTCATGATGAGAGATTTTACGAGCTTGAAAAAAACCAGAAACGGACTCAGACCTTTGATGCTAAGTTTCGATAGCATGACCAAAGTGTCGCAATAAGCACTCAAAAGACTTTTTCTGTTTTATGGTAGTATGAAAAAGTCAAAAATGAACTCCCAAAACTTTACTGCCACTGCTCTTATGTCCCACAACGACTCCAAAAATAAGTGTTAAATGCTCCAATAACTTACATTAAAGGATTACGACTGATAGATTTTGAGTAATAAATGATTTTAAAACAAAACTATAGCATGTCAAACCCTAAAATGTATATTAAAGTCATTTAAATAGCAAAAAATCAAAACATTTTACTATTTATCCATAGTGGAGAGCCTTTGGAGCATTTTCCTGGCCAAATTTTCAATCGCTAATATCAGGAGCATCCACCGACGGATTCATGCCCCTACTCTTTCATTTCATGCCTTCAATTTTGATTTTTGGTGGTGTTTTGGGCTTATTTGGTGAGCCCTAAAACCATGGAAGCGGGAATCGCTCTTATCCCTTACAGGATAAGCGATACCATGCTCGAACTGTGTTGAAAACACTACGCACATGCAGTTCTGCCTGTCCTCAATGGGACACAAGCGATGCCAGTCGTGGATAAATATAAACATACGTACAAGAAAAATTAGGTCATTTTTATTGATTGAATGATTGGGAATACTTCTAATTAGTCTTGTGATGGTTTTCGAGAGGTTCTTATTGATAAAAAATGGTCATATGGAAAGAGAGGAAACATGAAAATGACGATGCCTTTTCCAAACGAAACGAGGGTTACATAGCTGCATTGAGATACTGTGGACTCTTAAAGTTCTTTTGCACACCAATTATGGTATCACACGAATGACTACTAGACAATATACTTCAGATGTGGAATCTGGAGCAACAATATTTTGAGGTTGGTCCTCGCATATTGAAAGTCAAAGTAGAGGACATCTACTTTATTATAGGCCTTTCAATATGGGGTGCTCCCATCTCTTTGATTGGTTCTCATGGGGGGGACATTACTACTCAGGATTTGATAGGCTGCCACTGCATTCCTGGGACCAAGACATCAGGGAAGAAAATTCCCATAAAAGCAGTGGTGGATGGCCCTCTACGGACTGTGTTTTTTAACATGTAGAGAATGGTGGGAATCCAAGGGGTACACCAAGAATCTAGAGTGCATATTCTCTATGCCATAGAGGCCATGGCGCCTATAGTATTCAACTGGGAAGAAACCCTACTTTCGATCTTCAAGGATCAGCTGACCAAGTGTCGGTAGGGGGAGCTGAAGCAATTTGGTTTTGGTTCCATTCTAGCTTTCTTCTTTCTTAACTGGGTTCCAAAAATGAGACCCCAGGTGGTCTTTACAGAGTTGAGGGTACGGGACCCTCGCATGCAGAGGTGGGTCCGTACTATGGCCCATACTAGAGTGGGTAGAGGGTGTTATTTTTTCATCATATAAGCTAGCATTATGATCTTAGGATCTTTTCACTGAGAGAATAAAAAGCAGAGCGATAAAACATAAGCACATCACAAGAGACAAGAGACACAAATATTTTTCCTCGAGGAAACCATAAAGGAGAAAACCCCACAACTTCCTCAGAGATAGAATCATCACAAAATGGTAAAAATGGAAAACAGTAAGATGCACTCCCGACATCAGTAGTCTTCTTCTTCTCTAGTCCCAGTGTATTCCCTTCCTCACTTATGTGCCACACTTGAGTGAGTGAGTGATGTGTTGCAAGTGATAAATAGAGAGGCTCTCACTCTCTATTTATATTCTTCCGTTCACTTGAAGTGCACTCCAACATGTCGGCCTCACTTAACAATTACTTACTAGAGCCGACATCTCTAGGAGTGTCTAATAAACCTAGTGCCCCACCACTTGTGGGGAATTTTCCTCCTCTTACCAATAGGAGGGTAACACAATGGTGGGGACTATTGCCTCGACTTACAATGAATCATCTAGGGTCGACTTCACTAGGATAGTCTAATAACCCAAGGGCCCCACAATTGTGGGGACTTTAACCCTTCACCAATAAGAGGGTTACCCAAAATGACTTGACATGAATTTCTCATTACAATACATCCCAGAATAAATATCGGGTTACAATAGATAAGAAATACAAGTGAATACATTCCGAAGTTAAAATTACATCAACACTCCCTCTTAACTAGGAAGGTATTCGCTCGACACAATTTATCAGCACTGGTATTCTTCTCTATATCAACTGGATCATCTCATATTCAAGTCATCTTTGTATTCAAGTCATCTTCGTCTTTAGTCATCTTTCATCTGAATCTAGATCATCACTCGATCTGGATCATCATCACTGGATCATACTCGATCTGGAACATCATCACTGGATCATACTCAATCTAGAACATCGTCACTGGGTCATACTTGATCTAGAACATCACTTCTAGATCTAGATCATCACTTGATCTAGATCATCATCACTGGATCTGGATCATCATAACTGGATCATACTCGATCTGGAACATCATCACTAGATCATACTCGATCTAGAACATTGTCACTGGATCATACTCGATCTATAACATCACTGCTAGATATAGATCATCACTCGATCTGGGTCATCATCACTGGATCTGGATCATCTCTCGATCTAGATCAACATCACTGAATCTGGATCATCACTCGATCTGGATCAACATCACTGGACTGGATCTGGATCATCACTTGATCTGGATCATCTCTCAATCTAGATCATCACTGCTGAATCTGGATCATCACTCGATTTGGATCTCTCGGAGTCATCATAACTTGATCTGGATCATAGCTCGATATGGATCTCACCTGGTCATCATCATGTGTCTACTATCTCATCATAGGAATTTCTACAGAGCCATCCCTTTTTCATGTTGGTTGTAGGCCTAGCCAATAGGTAGGTCTTCGTCCAGCACTTACATCTCACCTACTCATCAGAAAGGCACGCCCAGCACTTACATCTAATTTACTCATCAGAAAGGCATGCCCAGCACTCACATCTGATCATGTAGTAAACTACAATCACATCAGAAAGGCCCAACACTCACATTCACCAGCATGGTAGGCACATTCACTACCATCTGTGAAATGGCTCTACACTTACATCTGACCTACTCGTCAGAAAGGCACAGTACTCACATCCATCCAGGCTAGAACACATCTTGCTCACAATGATGGAGGAGTTCTGCACTTCCATCCAGGCTGGAACCACATCTGCTCACAATGATGAAATAACTCCGTTCTTTTCACCCAAGCTGGAACCACATCCACCACAATGATGGAATATTTCCTCACTTTCATCCAGGATGGAACCACATCTGCTCACAATGATGAAAGAACTTTGTTCTTTTCACCCAGGCTGGAACCACATCCACCACAATGATGGAATATTTCCTCACTTTCATCCAGGCTGGAACCACATCTGCTCACAATGATGAAAGAACTCTGTTCTTTTCACCCAGGCTAGAACCACATCTGCCACGATGATGAAATATTTCCGCACTTACATCTGACCTACTCGTCAGAAGGGCATGCACTCACATCTGACCTGGTAGGAACTGAATCCTACACCCTCATTAGAATGGCCCGCAATCCCTGACTGAGCTACCTGGTAACGGATGAGATGCCTCCACTCTCCCGGAGAGTGGCAGTTGCCCTTACATCTGTCCTACTTGACAGAATGGATAACACTCACATCTGACATGGGAGGAACCTAATCCTTTAGCCATGACAGAATGGTTCAGCCCTTACATCTAACTTGCTCATCAGAATGGCTCTCTCAGTCCCGAACTAAGTGTTCCTGGTAACTGACCAGGTACCTACATTCACAGAATGGAAATCAGTACTCATATCTGACATGAAAGGAACCAAATCCTCTCACCATGATAGAATGGCTCAGCCCTTATATTTGACCTACTCGTCAGAATGGATATGGATCTTAGCACTCATATCTGACATGGAAGGAACTGAATCCTCTCACCACGACAGAATGGCTCAGCCCTTACATCTAACCATGGAAGGAACCAATCCTCTCACCATGTCAGAATGGCTATGGGTCTTATCACTTTCTCTTGGAGGAAACCTTGATCTGGAGAACACCAAGCTTTTCACTGAAGTACTCGAACTTCACTCTAGCCAATGGCTTCATCAACACATCAACTATCTGTTCCTCCATCACAACATACTGTAGCTTCACTGCTCCTCTCTGCACCATATCCTTGATATAGTGATACTTGATCTCGATATGCTTCGACTTGTCATGAAAAACTGGATTCTCTGACAACTTCACGCAACTATGGTTGTCACAATGTATACAAGTACCATCCAAATGGAGATCAAATATATCAGATAGTAGCCGCCTGCAGCCATACTTCCTCACAACTAGTTGGACAAGCTGCAACATACTCTGCTTCAGCTGTACTCAGTGCCACACAGGATTTCTTCCTGCTAAACCAAGAGATCACACATGATCCCATACTGAAGCAACATCCTGAAGTACTCTTCCTGTCGATGGCACTGCCTGCCCAATCTGAATCAACATAACCCTCTAGGTTAATCTTCTGATTCGCATCATACTTGAGCCCATAATCAATTGTACCCTTCAGGTACCTCAAAATATTCTTTGCAGCTGTCAAGTGAACACTTCTTGGATCTGTCAAGTACTGGCTCAAGGTGTTCATAGCAAAGCAAATATCTGGTCTCATGTTCTTCAGGTATATCAAGAAACCAATCATCTGACGACACATCATAGCATCAACCATCTCTGATGAAGCACCACTTAATAGCTTCAGGTTCGATGCCATAGGTGTGGTCATGCAGTCCATCATCCTGAACCTATTCGGGATCTCTACCTCATACTTCCATTGTCCACAACTCCATGCCTAGAAAATAGTGCATCGACACATAATAGGAGCATCACTGGTCTTCTACCTTCAACCTTGAAGCAAAGGTTGGAATCCACTTTACTCTCAATAAAGCCTAGAGTCATTAGTAATCTGTCCATTCTGTCATACCATGTCGAACCTTAGATCTTTTGCAATCACTCCCTCTGAAGCGGAGCATCATACTCCCTCTGTCTTTTGTACTCTATGCACTGAAAATTTTTGTACCGGAGTGACAAGTAGCTTCCTATGCTACTAATATTCTATGTGACCATCTAGTGTAAATACTTTCATCTTCAACCTTGTAGCAAAGGTTAAGATCTTCATCAATATCATCATGTATGTGTTTCAATTATTCCTGGCTGCAAATGTCTCTTCGTAGTCTATGCCTTCTTTTCTTGGGAAGCCTCATGCTACGAATCTTGCTTTGTATCCCACGATGTTTCCATCTATTGCATGATGGAATTATGAACTTCTCTTCAGGTCTCGATACTGTGCCTTGACATCATTCTTCTTGAACTGGTCTTCCCTTTCTTCTTGCTGGATGGAAGGTTCTGCATCAATTATGTCACTGCACTCGTCATATTATTCTTTGTCTTTGAACTATCGTCACTTGTTCTTCAGAACAAGTCTTCATTCTTCTTTGCTTGTAGGCGATTAAGTATGCGGTCTTTCCTACAAGTCAAATGCAATTGTATGGTTAGAAACATTTCATTAGGTATATTCATAATGAAAAATTCTTATGCATAACTATATGATCATGCAACTATCTTAGCCAATACAACGTTCATCCATATCTCACAGAAACTTTCTAGATGCCTTCCATCTCTACCAAGACAACATTGGGATTGTGCACTAATCCAATATGTCAGCAAAGAGGTTTCATTCTAGATAAGTAGCAATGGAGATTTGTATAGCACCATGAGCTACTTACCCATCACATGCATATTAGTAATATACTATCGTTAATGCAAACATCCTATCATGCATAATACATCAACTGAATATAAACAAATGCATAACAAAATAATATCATGAAATGACAATTGAATACTTATATTTATTTGATTCATGGGTATACTCCTTCTTGAGCCTTCAGCTTCATCGTCTTCTTCATTCATGATAGCATCATTTCTTATCCAAATGATAGGATGGATAAGAATTTCTTCAAGAGTTGAGGTCTTCATATTCCTCATCGCTTGAGGGATCTTCTTTGGATGGTGAGAGATTGATCTTCAATTGCTTCCATATTCTCTTCTCTTCTTATGGGTAGAGCTTCTTCTTCCTGGAGTCTACTGAAAGTAATTACTTCTTTCTGGCACACATTATTCGAATGAATGAATCCCATTATCCTAGGAGACTATTCAAGGTGGCTATCACCACTTCTGCATTCTTCACTTCTTCTTTTACCGCTTCAAGTTGTTCTTTGGTTTGAGATACCCTTATGACTGCATGGTCTCTGCATTCTGGATCTTCACATTCTTCAACTGATTTCTTAAGGTCATCTTCTGATGTATGTTCTCCCCTTCAAATAGCTTGGTCAAGGAATCAAACCTCATCGATGTCTTTAGGGAAGACACTTGTGGTACAAGTTGATCCATGACTGAATCAACCATAATCTTCTTGGCCTTGACCAAGTTCTTCTTGTGTAAGGCTTCTAGCCTCATCTCCCTCTGGAACTGGAACCTCTATGCTCATGTAGGTGTCCAATCCATTTTCTTTAGAGAGATCATATACTTACATGCTTGGAAGTTGTTCAACTTCACCAAGCTTATCATCAATCTTACATGATAGATCACTTTGAAATGAGAACATAAAATGAAAATAGAAAAGGATTAGATCTTACTGATTTGAGGTGTCCATCTTGGTTCTGGAGCTCGCTGATCTAGGGTTTGTCACAGAAACCCTAATTTTCAAAAATTAGAATCTTTAAGATATGATTGGATAGACATATATATCTCTTCAAATGGAGTTGTCCAATGTACTCCTTTTCTGAAAACAGTGGAGGGAAGCTCCCGGAACATGAAGCCCTAATTTTCTAATTTCTTCTGTAGAAATGCCTGTTACAGTTTCTATGATATCTCTGACATTTCTACTCCAATGTGTCTGAAATTTCTCACTGAGGTATCCTTGCATGTCCCTGATCCAAAACCATAGGTTTCATTAGAATTAGTTTCACCATTTGGGATGTATGATCATTTTCCCAAGGTGACCTGTTAGAGTACTGTTCAGAATAGTGAAGTTGTACGACATGCCACGTGTCATTGGTTGATCTTTTAAGTCTGATATTCGGACCAATAAAGAAAAAGTCTATGAAATTTCTGGAAAATCTTCAGGAATTCTATTTGGACCTCTGTATCCAAATATATTGCAATTCTCCCCAGGTGTCCTGTTTAGGGATGAATTCTGGAAGACGCTGGAACCCTAACTTGGAGGGATCATATCTCCCAGAATATAGCGAATCTGAGGCTGAATTTTGGACATAGTGTTCATCAGGATTTTAGCTTCAGCCCCTACAATGTTGATCTTCTGAGACTTCACCAACCTCAGAATATAGTGACTATACCAAAACTTATCAGTTTTAGTGTTTAGGGTTTTTCCAGCTGGGGCTCAAACTAGGGTTTGACTTTCCTGTAGTTTCACCCAACCAAATTTCTTGATCCAGGTCTGTAAAATTCGGTTTTGATGAGGAGAAAAATCCTATGCTGGTCTCACTCAAAAATTCCTCTTCTGTAGAAAGCCCTAATTTCCACATCTAAAACTGAAAATGCTCGAAATCGAATTCCGCTTCGACAGAAAGATGCACCCTTCAATGGAGAGTCAGCCTAGCATACTTTTGCTGAGGGATTGTGGAGAGAAACCCAAAAAGTAAGAATCCCTAGCTTCTGTAGCTGCACAATGTCTTCTTCTCAGGTTAGCTTTGATTCCATGTTAGTTTTTCATCATATAAGCTAGCATTATGATCTTAGGATCTGTTAACACATCTATTTAGCAGGAGGATGAAAAAACTATGATGAAGGAGAAATAATAGGTGCTTGTCAAACCTTGGTTAAAAGATATATTATAAGAGCATGATGATAGGCAAAAATGATTACGTTATCAAAATATCTAATGGTGCGAATTGAAAAGTTGAAGATCAATGACTTGCATTATGTCTGCTCTTTGAAAGTTGCGAGGAGAATAGGTGAAAGCAGGCATTTAAATGATACATGGATCAACGGTCGTCGTTTCTGCCCGATGAGATCAACAGTTTGTATAGAATCTGCCATGTGAACCCACGTGATCGTTAAAAAAGAGGAGCTTGGTGGAATTGATACACATTTCTTGATCTAACGGTTGGAAAATAAAGGTCGAACACATCAACGAATGTCAATGATTCCGGAGCGAAAATATGCACGATAGATACGACTCGGGATCCCAGCGGAATTAGGTATGTGTCACCCAATATGACGGCTGACAAATAAAGATCTATCACATCGACGGCTATGGATGATTCTGGAGCATAAAGTTGCGCGAAGGCTAAGATCGGGAAGCCCAGCGGATTAATTATATGCCTCTCGATCTAACGGTGGAGAAATAAGAGTCGATTTCATCGACGGTTAGGGTTGACTCCGGAGTGGAGATTTGCACGATGGTTATGACTAGGGAGCCTGGTGGAATGATTTACGTGGAGCATGATCCAAAAATTGGAAATTAAAGGTGAATCATATCAATGGTCTCAAATGAGTCCGAAGTGTGGAAATTCACGGCAGTTAAAGGTAGATGGTGGTTGCGGAATACAAACCGCTTGTCCACGTGGCTGATTGTTGTGGACTCCAAAGATGACAGTGGTTTATGAGAAACTGCCAAGAGCATGCTCCAGAGTGGGGTCCTATAAAAGGGTGGTTGACTTGTCCCATGGTTGTTTTATTGATTGGCTCCGATGGGTGAAAAGGACTTGCAGATTCGTCAACTTTTGGTTGTCAGTTTCGAGCACACTAAGCACACACCTCTACACTTAAACAGGTAAAGCTTAAACCCTATAGTTCGTCCATCTAGATTGCCATTTTCAGTTAAGTTATGGACTAGGGGAAAGAATTACAAGTATCTGGTCAGGTTATAGATGATAGGGAGAATTTTTTAGTGGATAGAGACAGGGGCGTATGCGACCCTTTCCTATCTATAGGGAGCGTGTCTGTCAGTAAGGAAAGATTGTGGTATTACAAATCACAAGGAAATGATGTTTTGAATGTATGTAATTCTTTTCTGTATTACTTCGCTCTCGAGCAAACCCTCCATTTCCCAGAATTTGTAGAGTGGTGTGCTGTTAACTACTCTCCTTCTTAGAGAATCATCGTGAGTCAGTCCGCGTCTCGAATACTTTGTAAGGTCGATGCCACAGTCATCCGAGAAAACCTTAATTTGCCTGAAAATTACCTTGTTAATCGTGAGTCAGTAAATGAGTCGATCCTTGCTGAATTTTACAAGAATTGTGAAACTGAAAGCCGCTGCCAATTCCTGTCTAGTATTCTGAAAGAAGGTCAATCCTTAGATGGTCTTTTCTTACCTTACCCTGTGCACATTTTTAAAAATGAAGTCCAATTGGTAGTATCTCTGGTCTGTCAAGTATTGGGTCTGGATGATGATTGTCGCGTGGGAGAAGTCATCCTTGGTTTTTTTATTGAAAATAAGTTCCTTAGGCTTTGAATCCCAGTCAATTCCTGTGTTTAGTCTAGATAAGTACCTTGCTGAAGCAATCCATATTCAGTTAAGTGAGTTTCCAAAGGTTCGGTTCTTTAGATTTCAGACCTACTTGCTCAACATGCTGTTATGTTCCAATGTCACTGAGCTGCAATTTTTGAGTACTCTCTACTCTTTTGATTTGCCCAAGCAAATCAACATGTTCAAATTTGCTAATTCGATCATGTCGAAAATGTATAAAATGTTGTTTGATGAGGAATTGCCCCATGTTTTGGACGAGATGAAATGTTTGATGTAGTCCTCACCTGAGGACCGGGTTGGAGACTGGTTCTTGCACAAAGATTCCACTGTGTTAAGGGTATATGGGTTTACTGGGCAGCCTTATAGGTTACCCGCCTTCCTAACCCTGAGGATTGTTGCACTAGAATTCATGAGGCAGAGGTTGTAGTCTGAAGAAGAGAATTTTCGTGCTTTAAAAAAATCTTCAAACATTAAATTTCCACTTAAGGTTGGCTCTTTCATTTTTAAAAGTAAAGGCGCCTTAGTATTCATAGAGAAATTGTTGGAGAATATGGATTTCCAAAAGGAGTCAAAAGTAAATTATGATCCCCACCATGTTATATCCATGAGGAAACAAGCCAACAAGAACAAGCCATTTGATCACCAGTCTATTGAAGGTTTTGCTGAAACTGCTAATCTATTGCAGTTTGTGGAGACTCCCAAGTCTGACGAAGATGCACATACTGTACCAGTCACAGCATCCCAAATAACAGAGGGTACTGGTATTGTGATTAAGAGGAGTCTATCTAAAATCAAAAGTATGGAAATAGATGAAGATGGATCACACAAAAAGGCAAAGTTGTTTCAAGGTGGTGAAATTGTAAATGAAGAAATTGTTGATGGTTTCAAAAAGGTTGCTCTGGTTCCAATGAAAGCTGTGCAAGTAAATCAGTTTTCTTTCAAAAATGTAGAGGGTTGTGTAGATGGTTCAAAATCAAGCCTGATCTTTAAGTCAAAGGAGGAACTCAAAGGAAGTTATATGGAGAAAAGAAAATAGTCTCTGGAGGAGACAAGAAATTTGCTCCCACGAGTAAGAAGTTTATACAGTTCAAAAACTTCTCTGATTTCTGCCAAAGATGCCGAAAGAAATACCTTTAAGATGGGTATGGTAAATGACAAAAAGATGTCAGAGATGGAGATCCGGTTGGACAAAATTAGTACACCAGATAAGATACAACTTCACAAACAAACCAGTGATATCATTTATTCAGACTTGTTACAAGCTATGGTAAGGATAAATAAATTACAAATTTTGACAGATAAGTTAGAGATTCAATTGAAACATGAAAGAGTTGAAAATAAGGCGAATGTCGTTCAGATCAAGAAACTACAGACATATATTGTCTGTTCAGATAACACCCAGGCAGTCAGAAGGATGCTAGAAGAAAAGGACAATGCACTCCAGGTTTTAAAGAAAAAACTAAAGATTCCAGGTACTGAGCATGTTTAGTCTTCTGAGTTATTGGCTCTCCAAGAAGAGAAGGACAAGGTCCATCAAGAGATGATGGAATATAAAGGGAGAGATGTTGAGTTACAAGAAGAAAAAGAAAAGTGGGAGGCCGAACGGAATGAACTGTTATCTCAAATTTCCTTGATGAAAAAGGATCAAAATGATGAGAAGGAGATTATGGAGGAGTTGATGAGTCAGACTCCCACCGGTGAAGACCTGTCCATTGTGAATATCGAGAACGCATTGGATGATTTTTATGCGGATGATTTGTTGGTGCCTATGTCCCAGGTAATTTTAAAGGATGAAGCAATTAAAGAATTAAAGGCAAAGAATGAAAAGATAAAATCTGAATTGGCCAAAGTAAGTGAAAATAAAAAACAAATATTGCAAGACAGGAATCAGTTGCAAAAGAAATTAAACGAGCTGAAGGAGAAAAACATCGGGAAAGGTCCTCTCCAGGGGGCAAAGCATATCATTTGGGACACTTTATCTATAGAGATTACGAAATTTAGGCATTATCTAAACTTTATTGATGATCTGAGTATAATGATAAATTTGGCACACCAAAGACTAAAATTAGTGAATGAACACATGGAGAGAAGACCTCTTTCCACGGCCCATAACACTTTGAATTTTCTAAATTCACTGACATACCAGAAATTACACGATATGGGAATAAAATACAGGATATCAATAGTACTGTGGGAAAAGAAGTTCATCCACAAGCATCACTTAATGAAGACGGTCCAAGACAGATCAGAAGAATTGCTTTCACAGGTTAATAATTTCAAACAGGTTTTTAAGGAGCTGTTCGAGGACGGATTGCCTTCCTTTTGGGATGACAAGGGATAGATCTTTTCACAGGAACTCTATCATAGCTTTCTTGTTCAGAGCCGCATGGACCACTCCAAATTTGATGATTTGGAGAAAAGTCTAATAGGGAAAACTATTGTGGATAAATTAACAGAGGATTTCGAGATTTTACAAAAATTCCTGATTGTCAGAAAGGGATTGCCCAAGGTGTCATACGAAGCTTACATGGAGCTCGAAGTATCAATTAGGGAAATGATGGAATGTGATACCCCAAGTGCAGAGCAGTGGAAATCCATGGAGCGGTTTGGAAAGACAAAGTACATTCTTCATTCCTAGAGACAGGCGTTATACACCGAGGAGCTAACTGGGCAAAGACATGGAGCTGATTGGGCGAAAACCTATCATCAAGTTGATTTTTACTTTATTATCTGTTAGGATTGGAGCTGTAATGTATTCCTAGAAGTTAGGGATTTAGTTACAAGACTCTAAATTAAGCCGATCATTCAGTTATTGATCTTCTTGGAAGACCTATTATTTTATGTATATATTTGCATCTTTTTTATGAGATGGGGGTTGGAACCCATCGTGTTGTGGAATGATTTTGGAGAACATATATTTTGAATAACAAAGCGAATGCATGAGTTTTTTCAGAGATTCCTGTGTCATTGGTATTACAGTATGTGCTTCTTTCTTTATGTGATCGTACTTTCCCCAGTGTAACACTTCATTTTGTTTATTCTTCATATGAAATACAGCGTTGGATGATTAAAATTCATATGTTATGCTCTAGTCATCATTTCAGGTATTTTATACTTTTTTCTACTAAAGTTGATATAGAATTCATCTTGGATGCTCTGTATTAATGGGATGTTTCCTCATCTCTTCTGTTTCACCTGGATTAAATTGAATGACTGTGATGATGTGATTATCTTTCCTTTGATGAATCTCATGTATATGTCTTTGTGACATCCTTATATGTATGTGACTCCATGCCCAATGGTTATGTGATTGTTTCAGCCATATCTACAAATATTTAAGTGTTGTTTTATATCTGGTCCTGTTAAATCTGTATCGAGAGATCCCTCTCTGAAATAAAAAACCAATTTCTTTCTAAAGTGGTTTTACTGTTACCTTGGAGTTTACCTTTCACAACCTGGGTACATTCTGAGTGCTAACATTATCTTTTCACTGAGAGAATAACAAGCACAACAATAAAACATAAGCACATCACAAGAGACAAGAGACACAAAGAGTTTTCCTCAGGGAAACCATAAAGGAGAAAACCCCGCAACTTCCTCAGAGATAGAATCAACACAAAATGGTAAAACTGAAAAACAGTAAGATGCACTTTCGATAGCAGTAGTCTTCTTCTTCTCTAGTCCAAGTGTATTTCCTTCCTCACTTATGTGCCACACTTGAGTGAGTGAGTGATGTGTTGCAAGTGATAAATAGAGAGGCTCTCACTCTCTATTTATATTCTTCCATTCACTTGAAGTGCACTCCAACATGTCGGCCTCACTTAACAATTACTTACTGGAGCTGACATCTCTGGGAGTGTCTAATAACCCTAGTGCCCCACCACTTTTGGGGACTTTTCCTCCTATGACCAATAGGAGGGTAACACAATGGTGGGGACTATTTCCCTGACTTACAATGACTCACCTAGGGTCGACTTCACTAGGATAGTCTAATAACCCAAGGGCCCCACAACTATGGGGACTTTAACCCTTCACCAATAAGAGGGTTACCCACAATGACTTGACATGACTTTGTCCTTACAATACATCCCAGAATAAACATCGGGTTACAATAGATAAGAAATACAAGTGAATACATTCCGAAGTTACAATTACATCAACATAGGGAAGGTAAAGTTCAGTGAACCATTATTTCGATGGTTGAGAGATGAGCTCCTCATGGTGGAGGACTATGCATGTGGAGGCACTGAATTCAGTGATGACCCTGACCTACAACTCCCACCTGGTTGACAGTGGGGTGATATCGGTAAGAAAGAAAAGACCCTAAAATGGAAATAGTGTTTTTGTTTTTTGATGTTTTATATTTTTTATGTTTAGTAATGAGACTTGAATGTTTTCATGCAGATGTTAGAGCAGCATGACCTGGGGTAGCCTCCCCACTGGATAGAAAATCCAGAGCTCATTTTGTACCACAGGGCGACAATTTGATAGGGGAGTTAGAGGAGAACCTAGATAGGTTGAATCTAGACATCCCGGATGCCTCGATCGATGACCTCCCACTGAGGTATCAGAGGCCTACAGCAGGAGTACTAGGTCGTTTTAGTAGACTGCTATGTAGAGTAGCCCGGGAAATGATGTGTTACCATGAGCATCATTAGATGAAGAGTGCATGATGTATCCACTGAAATATGATAGCTTTAGGATTTTTGTATGATTATTTTTTACCTGAAATTCTACGCGCTTCAGATGAGGTCTCGTGACCTAATTTTTGTAAAACATGTTCATATACATATATACNTACATACATACATACATACATACATACATACATACATACATACATACATACATACATACATACATATATATATATATATATATATATATATATATATACAGACTTCTACTCGGTGTTTATATGTCTCAAATGGTGAATGTATATTACATGAGTTTTATGTGTCTTTTATAGTTTATTTACAATGAACCATGTTTGATTTTCATGTCATGAATGGGTAATATGCCAATATAGGATGTAATTAGCCAATGATTCAGCAACTACATTATGTTCCCTAGGGATATGCCTATAGGTGATAGTTTCAAATGACCTTTCTAACAAACATACCCTCCAAAAGAGACGAAGAAGCACATGATTCTTAATGGTATAGACATGGTTTAGATGAAAAACCACAAGTTGTGAGTCCATCAAGACTACCAAGTTGCGAACATCTTGGGAGGCAGCTTCAATCAGAAGACCTATGAATGCTCGATACTCAGTGATATTGTTGGTAGTGAGACCAATACAAATCGCTCTTGAACTGATCAAATCGTAAGCTTAGGAATAGAGAACCAAAGCAACTGAGGCAAGATTCAAGGTGCGTTGACAAGCACCATCAACGAAGCTATAGAAATAAATCTCCTCTGCATGACCAAAACATGGTATAAACAGATACAGACACTAAACTCAAAACCATATTGAAAATACGTAAGCACACAGAAAGTAAAGTAATATACATACATATATACAAGATACTATCCAAGAGAAATCTAGGCATAGTACCTCTTCAGGTACCACCCATTGTGAGGTTGTCCTAAGGATATTCCATCATAGTCCATGAGCTTGTAGGCCCGTTTCTCTAAAACTTTGGAAATAACGAAAGGACCGTACCACATGGATTCAAATTTTTATTTTCCTAGTTTGTCATATCTTTGATCATAAGTCAAAACTAGGTTACCCTCATTAAAGGAATGATGTTATATAGACTTGTCATACTGCACCTTGATGCATTTCTTGTGTGCCTCATTAGCCAAGGAAGCATCTCTTCTAGTTTCGTCAAGTTTGTTCAAGTATAAAAATCTCTCTTCTTCTACAAAAGTGTTTGGGAGAAGTTCGACGGTAAGTTTCAAGGATGAAATCTGACATTGAATTGGAAAGACAGCTTCGAGTCCATAGACAAGCTAGAAAGGTGTGAAACTAGTAGCTATTTTCACCAAAGTCCTGTAAGCCCAAAGAGCGGAGAAAAGGATATGGTTCCAGTTGGATTTATGGTCACCAACCATCCGACGAAGTGTCATTTTCAAAAATTTGTTAATGGCCTTGACCTGACCATTAGCTTGCGGATAATAGGGCATAGAGTTTTCATGATGAAAACCTAGCTTGACACTTAGTTCCTCCATCATTTGATTACAGAAATGTGATCCATGATTAGTCCTATAGGACTCCGAATGTCTCTATCACATGATTGAATAGGAAGAGAGTGGCAGTCTTACTGTCCTCTGCATATGTAGGCATGGCCTCAGCCCACTTTGTAAAATAGTCAATGCCTACAATGATGTAACCATGCCCCCCGGCTGAGGTAGGCTTACAATGCATATAATCAATCACCCATTTGGAAAAAGGGCCAATGGCAATGACTGGGTGTAGCAGAGCAGGATGAGTGTGCTTTTTCGGATAAAAATGTTGACAAGGTGGGCATTTCTTAATAGCCTCATGACAATCTTTAAAGACTGAAGGCCAGAAATAACCAGTGTGAAGGATTTTCTTGGCTATAGCCATCCCAAATAAATGACCGCCACATGCTCTAGAGTGGCAATCATTCAATACTTGTTCAGCTTCCTCGTGGGTAAGGCATCGCTGAAGAACATAATCGATACCACATCTATACAAAGTTTCATTCAAAATGAGGTAGTATTTTGCATGGTGACGGATACAATGGCAATTGTCATAGGATAGATTTGGCTGAAATCTTTTTTTTGGAGATAAATGAGCAAATCTCCATACCATGGGTCATTAGTGCTTATCAAGAATAGGAATTCATCTGAAAATGAATCACTGGGCTTAGATTCCATCTAAGCACAGGGAAGATCACACATGAGCTCAGCAAAGACCAAGGTTTATTTGATGTGGCTTTGGAAAATTCCAGATCAAACTCTTGTAGTATGACTATCCAATGGGAGTACATTCCCCCAAGCACCTGACGAGTCAGGATGTAATACATAGGGTTCTAGTTCACCAATACGGTGGTTGTGTGGAGCAAAATGTAGTGACAAAATTTTTGAATAATAATGACCATGGCCAATGCTAATTTCTCCACGCAAGAATATCGGGTTTTAGAATCCATAAGATTCTTAATAGCATAGTATATTGTGTGCTTCTAACCATCGAGATTTTCTTGCACCAAAACCATAGCGATGGTAGTAGTGGAGGTGACAATATATAAGAGAAAATCCTTTGAATAATCTGGGGGGTGTATCATGGGTGAATGAGTCAGAGCGTGTTTGAGATTATCAAAGTCTCATTGGGCTTGGTCATCCCAATAGAACGGATTTTCCTTATTAAGGAGACATATAATCGTGTGTTCTCTCTGCAAAATTGCACATGAAATGATGGAGAAATTTTTCCTTCCCTTACAAACTTTGGAGTTCTATAAGGTTAGTTGGGCCTTGTAGAGATAAAATAGTGGCAATTTTCAATGGATCTATTTGGATGCCATCCTTAGAAACCACAAAATCTAGCAGTTGTCCCGTCTTAATGCAAAAAACACATTTATTAGGATTGAGCCATATGTTATAATGATGGAATCTCAGGAAAAAGTCTCTAAGATGGCCAGGGTGGTCCTCACGTCACTGTGAATGAGTAGGGACATCATTAAGGTACAGTTCAACAATATGTTTTATATCGTGAAATGCATAGTACATATCATGCTAGAAGGTGGCTCCAACGAATGGTAACTTCCTATATGCAAAGGTTCCCCATCGGAAAATTAATGCTATCTTGTGCTGATCAGTGTGTAAAATCTCAATCTGATTATAACCCATAAATCCATCCATAAATGAGAAGATGACACTTCCGACATAGTTGTCGATAATCTGGTTGATATGCGGAGTGGGAAAGTTGTCTTTGGGACAAGCTTTGTTCAAATATCTGAAATCGATGCAGAATCTAATGGTGTCCTGATTTTTATTGACAGGGATGACATTCGATGCCCATTCCATTAGGGGTAAGGGATAAATAAAACCTTCTTTGAAAAGTTTCTATATTTCATCTTTGATAGCTGCGGCTTTCTGTGGATGGACTTTCCTTAGTTTTTAGCTGACAGGTTTAGCAGTGGGATAGTTTTCTATTTCATGGAACACAATGGATGGGTCTATCCCTAGCATTTCTTTATAAGACTAGGAAAAAATATCATGGAATTCTTTGAAAAGGGATCTGTGTGTTTCAGATTCTTCTGTCGAGCAGTTCTTCCCAACATGAACATGCTCAAGGGTACCAGGATTGGCTAATATGTCAATTGGATTTGTTTGAGTAATGTTGCATAGATTTCCTTTTGAATCTGTGTCTTGTAACAATATAGGAGTTTGAGGTGTGTTGAAAATATCAGTGGAAAGGATGCAAAGTCATGGTCTATCAAACTGGTGTTGGGGAGGAACGAGGATCTATGATGATGTTCTTCCCAGATAGGCTCATTCATACTCATGATCTCCATAATGGACTCATCAGAAGGAAATGTCTTGGAGAGATAGTACAAAATAGGAGGAGAGGGTTCTAACTAGTAGGGCAGGTGGTAAGGGTCTGAAGCCACTAGATGAAGTTCATCAGTGTGGTCATCGAAAAGGGTTTGAATAACATTGTACATTTCTTCATGCGGACTCAACAGGGTGGACTCAACAATTTTTTTTCCCTTCGGATCATAATCAAATGACGAAATCATATTTATTGTCATGGTGCCTTTGTTAGGAGGAGTGGACAGAAAAATCCCCATAAGGGATGAATCCTTCAACATGCCTACCGCAATTGATTGGTAAGGAGGAGGGGGATGGCCTAACACAGGGATGTTATTAGCCATAGAGGTAGTAACATATAGCATACATAAATTGAGCTAGTCAATGGTGACAATTCTCTCTATATGTGGAAATTGGATAGTTCAAAATACCATCAAAGCGACAGCAATCATGGCGTAAAACCAACTTCTTCCTAGAAGGAGGTTGTAATCTAACGGGGCATCTACTACTTCCACTTGAATAGAAATAGCTTTTCCCCCAAGCTCGATTGAAAGAGCTGGTATGAGACCATGGGTCTTGAAACCTCATCCATCAAAGGCTTTCATAGTCATAGGTGATGTTACAAGCTTGGGAGAGCCAATAGCTTTCCAACAAGACAAGGACAAAACCGAAGTTGAAGCTCCTTCGTCTAAGACAGTTCTGAAGACTTTATTTCCAACTAATTTCATTTTGATTTGGAAAGCGAGTTTGTGAGGTAGTCTAGACTTATATTTCCTGACATTGAAATGAATCAAATTAGTATTGTCTAGGTCTAAATATCTTAATGTAGTTAACAAGTTTTTGTGTTGTGTAGGACAACTTTGGAGTACTTCCAAGGTAGACATTGCACATGGTTCCTGAGTGAGATCTTCAACTACATTATAAAATTGAGAAGCTTGGGCATTAGGGTTAAAAAAAACATTCCTAAGAGTACTCTTGGGAGGACACAAAACCATGTCGAGATTAGGCTTCTCGATGGTTAGGGGAACAGTAGACGGGGATTCGAGAGAACCAGTAGAGGGAGCTTTTCTTGAAGAAGAATTGTCTTCTTTCTTGTCTACAGGTTTGTCATAACTCTGACTTCGAGTTTGCAAACTAATAGTATTCAAGGACATGATGTGAATTCCCTCTAAAGAACTAGAGTTTCCCTGATTAGACATGTGGTTTATCAGTTGTTATTGAGAGGGAAAAGGGTCCGTGAGAATTGCGAGTGCGGGATTAGTTTTCCAAAATTAGGTGCTTTCATCCCGATGAGGACACTCTTTTTTGAAATGGTCACCTCTGCATAATAGACATGGATATTTTTCTTTTCTTTTCCCTTTATCATTGTCTTTGGTGATTGGTTTTAGATTCTTCTGTTGGCTTCTAGGTTTTTTGTTTTTATTTTTACCTTTCTTTTTATTGTTGTTGGGCATTTGAATAATCTGAATGGAATTGACCTCAGTGGAAACCTTGGGAGTTAAAGGAGTAGGGGTGGAAGTATGGGGTTTCTTGGAAGGTTTTGGTGCTAACGGGGACTGGATTGAACCAACAATCCCATCAACCAAGACTTCTGCCAGTGGCTTTGCAGGATTGGTGCTTGGACAAGGAGCTTGAGGGATCAAGTCATACAATGTTTTGGACTACGAATAGACCAAGTCTAGATATTGGGATCGACTAATGGCTTTCTCTTCAACAACGAAAATACCCATAGCCACATCTCGGGTAATCAAAGGCAACAAAGATTTAGTAAACCAATCAACTAACAACTGATCTAGGATAGGAGCCTTAATAAGTCTTCTCCGCCTTCTCCACTCATGGATATGATCGGATATGTGGGTGGAGGTGTTCTGTCATAGAGAATTTAATATATCAGTACCCATTTCATAACGGATAGAAAACTGAAAGTGTGTAAGAAACACAGGTGCCAACGATCCAAAATCCACAAACGAATGTTCTGGAAGTTCAATGTACCATTTCATGATGGTACTGGTCAAAGTTTGCTAAAAGAGTCTTAATCTAACTGAATCATCCATAAGGGAGTTTAAAGAACACAACAAATGGAATGTCATGACATGGTTTTTCAGATCATCTCCCTGCTTCCCATCAAATTTTGGAATGTTCAATGGTAACTTTATTGGAATGGGAGGCCACGAGGGGTTATGTCAAATGGGATCATTAATAAACTTGGAAAAATCAGGAAAGTACAAAGTTTCTAGGAAAGGTAAATTATGATTAGGTTGCACATACTAATAATATTGATATGGCATATAAGTACTAGTAGGACCGTAAGTAGACTAATAGACAGGTTGTTGTGATGAAGAACCGCCGAAAGATCCACCCACAAGGGGTTAATTTCTGGGATCAATACCGTTAGGACCGTCAAGGCCTCCGAGAGGAGGACCACCAAGGCCTCCGGGACCACCAAGACCACTTGGACCACCAATAGGAGGACCACTAGACCCTCCAGGACCCTTGGGAGGTAGACCTCTAGAGCTTCCAGAACCACTAGGAGGAGGGCCAACAAACCCTCTTGGACCATTAGGAGGGAAGCTACCAAGCCCCCTAGAACCACTAGGACCATTAGGACCATAAGGAGGAAAGCCGCCAGGCCCTCTAGGACCATTAGGCCCCCAAGGGGGAGGACCTCCATAAGGTGGTCCTCCGATACCCCTCGCAGTATGTATAGGTATTTCCCCCCATAGCTGGCATGTAGGACCATATAGGTTTCCCCCATGGCGTGAAAGTATTACTAGGATATGGAATTACAACATAAGTCATTCTTGTAGGGTTGGGTTGATAATTAATGTTTCCCACAGGAACTTGATTTGCTATGTAACCATAACCCCAAGAGGTTTGATTGGTTATAGGTTGTGCCCCAAAGGGCTAACCTGAACTAGATGGGGGGTTAAACAAATTTTTGTGGGTAGGAGGGACATAAACTATAGATTTCTCTATATTAGGGGTTTTCCCATGACTAGCTACAATTCCAGTGACCGATAGCGTAGGTCGTGCCGGGGGTTTCCCCCCGGCACTAGAAGGTATTGATGAAACAGGAATTGAATGTTGAGCCCTAGGTACGTAAGACCCAGGGGGATTGGGAACATACATATTATGGGAGGTCATGGGGTTGGTAGTTTGACCTGGATTATGTGGAGTCACAGTGCGATCTAGAATCGGTTCAATGGGTCTCATAGAATCAGCAAGTGAACGATATCCCATAGGAACAACTGCAGAACGAGGTGGCGGTATGCCCAATATGTTATCTATTTTCTTCTCAATTTCTTGTGCATAGAGAATAGATACCTGGTATTGTCTATGTTCTTCTTCATTTGGTGAAACTTCTTCAAAAATTTTTAAAAATGAGGCAATGGCTTGTCTTATAGAGGTATCCCAAAAGGGAGCATTAGGACCATAATCTGGATGGGTAGTATCATCAACATGACCTTATATGGGAGAATGGAATGAAGTATTACCCTGAGAAGGTTATTGGGCCAAGGGAGGTGAGTGTGAAGGATATGGATCTCCACTTTCTACAACCACATTTTCTCCCACTTGGGAGTTGGTAGCAGCTCCTTGGTCGATAGCTTCCATAGGATTTTCTCCTGAAATTGGAATAAAATCAGGTGGAAAGCCCTGTACTCTTCCGTATTGTCTTAGCTCAGCTATTTTGTACAGTTCCTATCTAACCTAGGGTCTCAAAACTAGAAAACACACCAAAAATTTCCCTACACAAGCTATAGGCCAAACAAGCAAACTTAAATGACAAGATGAGTTCATATAGTCAAGTCTCTCACCAGGATTGTCAAGAAGGTGCCACTCATGATATACCTCAAGGGTACATGCATAGTAATCTCCCCAAGTGTTTTTTTCGGTGTATAGATCCAAGAAAGATAGCCAAATGGATTTTCTCAGATAGATAAGGTATCCTAGTGGGGTCTCCCGATATACGCAAGGTACGTGGGAGATCAAATGGGTAGTAGTGTTGTCTAATGAATAATCGTTGACAATGGGCCTTCCTATATACACTCGATTGCATGAAGTAACTTTCTATATACCTCAAGGGTATGTGAAAGGTTGTTCGATATACCTACGGTACGTGGAAGAACCGCACAAGTCCTGGGATGTAATGCAGACAAGTAACGACAGCTCCTATGCTTAATGACACCTGAACATGTCTCTAGCCTATCACTCAAATTGCTATGTAAATTTTAGCCTATAACTACCATTAATTTTAAAGTGGACGGTTAAGTGAATGCATGGAATTTTGACAGAAAAAGTAAAACCATGCAGAATGTAGATGCAAATATTTCACTTTACCGTTCATGGTATACCTACCTATGGGAGGGAAAGAGAGTATTTTCTTTTCATTTTGAAAACCAAAAATTCCCAAACAACTACTTTGAACAAATCAAAATCAAAGACAAGCAACACATTCCAAACTCATTTTATTTTTGAAAGCAATCAAAAGGGTAAGAGTCTCTTTTCCTGAAAGAAAAACAACAAGCACTGTACATGCATATGCACTCTATTTTTTCGATTTTTCTTGAAACATAGATAGATATAACTTAAAACTACAATATTTTTTCTTTTGGTGATATAGTATTAATGCAAGAGAGACAAAAAAACACAGAGAACTTGAAATCTTGTGAGGCTAATCAGAGATCCAATGCCTTATGCTCAATAATGATAATGACCTAATCTCAATAAAAAAATGCTTTTTAAAAGCAGAAAAGAATTCCTCTATGAAAAAAAATGAAATCAAGATGCTAATCAAATGGTTTTTCTTTCAATATTTATAAAAGATATGAAAAGAGAACTAGCTGAAACCTAAGCTTTCAAAAAATTCCTTTCACAATCACAACCAACAAGCATAGAAGCAAATGAATAATCAACAAGCCTAATCTAGCTTTTGAATTCTTCAATCAAACCAATATTTTACCACAGAATTTTCAACCATGAGCATTCAGATTCTAACACACAAGCCTGATAGTGCAGAGCTGAAAGAAAACAAACTCAATTTTTTGCAAAAAATGATAAAAAACTAGTTTTGGAACAAGGCCTACCTGGCACCACGCTGGAGGGGTCTTGACAGAGCGGTTTTGAACAAGCGCCGCTTCTAGATAATGGGACTCAGGCGGTGGCACCGCTTATGGCTAACAGAGTTTAGGTGGTGGCACCGCTTGTTGCCAACAACACACGTGTGGTTCCCTGAATAGATCCAAAACATAAGTAGAGAAAAAAATCAAGTTATAAATTGATCAGATCAAGGAAAATATTGATGAATTGATAGTAAAAAAGAGCATATAAAGTCAAAATAGTTCATATCTGAACAGATCTGAAAGTTTCAAACCAAAAGTCACTAAGTTAGATGGTAGACCTGACTAAAGATAGTTGGAGATGGAGCCTAGATTCGAACAAGAGTTCAAGGACTGAGGAAGATTAGATCAACTGATATTTGCACTTCTCCCCAGCAGATTCACCATATTTGTTATCAGGAATATTGCACCTTCTGCAGACAAAAGTTGTTCCTCTGGTCTAAATGGTTTAGATCCAGAACAAATGAGTGAACGCCAAAGGATGAAGACCTTCCCCGAATAAAAAGTGAACTTGATTTTACTAATATTATGGGTTCAATTTGGTTGTAATTTATTTTGCATCATATTTTAAGGTTAAGGCATAATTAATATGATAAATTCATTTTCTATGTTAAATTCTTACATCTTTGAATTCTAGCAGTAGATTATTCTTGTTATGTGTGACAACATCCACTATTATATTAGTATTAAATGTAATTAGAAGTCATGTATTATTCAAATAACCAATAGTTTAAGGTATATTATAATTAAATGTAATTAAAAAAATGTATTAGTCAAAGGTATATTGGAATTAAATGTAATTAGAAAAATGTATTATTCAAATAACCAATAGTTGAAGTTCCTTTTAGAGTATATATTATTGGTTTCAGAAGAGGAGGTCAATCTCCTCTCGCTTTCAAAATCAATTCCAAATTCCATTAATTCATCATGGTTTCAAATATATGGATAGGAATGCTATAGTCAAACACCCTGTGAACTAATGTCAGTAGAACTAAAATTTCAAAACCCAAAAAAACAAAAGTCTTGCACTTGAAAAGTCTCACGTTCCTTGTTTTGGAATGCCGTAGGATTTATATTTTGAAATTTTTTGATAATTCTTCCTACCATTAAAATAACCTTCTTTTGAGTATACAAATTTATTTTATGCTTCAGGTATGCTTAACTTTTAAAAACCCCCAAAACAAAAGTCTTGCAAATTGCATATTGCATGAATATTTACAGCTTTAGTTCATTATGTTTTTTTTGACAAATTGCATTGATCCTCAAATTAGTGCATCATGTTATAAATATTGTTTGAAAATAAATAGTAAGTCCAAATTTTTACAGTGTTTATTTGTAACATTTTTTAAATGATATTTTTTTGCAGGTATCATCATGGCATTACCTCCAATACATTGATAGCAATAGAATCCATGGGTGCACATGGGGCTAAGAAATTGTTTTTTCAAGGACATGTGCAACTTATGGAGAACCTGGTCAAATGCCCAATACAGAAGAAATTTCTAAGGTAAATTCATAATAGATTCTCAATTAGTATGATCTCAATGGCTCCCAACACATGCTACCCTTTGCTTTTAGAATTTTAAAATACGTTTCAATTACTCAAGGGGAATCAACATTTCTATAAATATTCTTCCATTTGTTTGCACTATTTATGCCTCTTAGCCAAAGTTTTGCAGGTTCCTATAAATCCATATGGAAAAGCAAAGAAAATGGTAGAAAACAACCACAATATCCAAGAATTTTCAAGAAAATCAAACATGGTTGTTATGCTATTGAGGTATGGTTGTAATTCTGATAACCTTTGTCCACTTTTCTACCAATGGAATCATTTACCTATATTTGCTTTTGTTTTAAACTTGTGATACTATGATATCATGAATTGGGATGGATTTTAACAATAATGACATATCTATTTAATATTTTTTAGGTTGTGGCAAATACATTCTCTCATGCTAATTTCAAAATCTTTACTGAAAATAACATTATTGAAGTACAACTCAATAGAAACATACTTTAATGTACTATACTCTTTTCTAATTTGAAAATTTGTGTTTTATGCAGGGTTATGCAGAGATTTCTAGCAGTACACATTTTAGGCCACTTGAAGGGTATTTGATGTTCCATGTGACATATCTATTTGTAAAATGAGAGCAATGTCATAACTCAAAACTAAATTTTCCATATTTTGTCCAATTCATGTTCAATCGTGGTGGAAGTTGCAAGTTACAATAGTAGTGACCATTTTCATAAAAATGGACAAGTAAGTGTTCTATTTTTTAAGTAATATATTTATTATTTTAGTTGACAAATTCTGGCATAATGAGAAATTTATTTTATGTGTTACAGGTTTACAACTCTAGATTCCAACAATACACTATTTTTAATACAACTTCACATTTTGTGTCACTTTGAAGTTTGGTGTCCTTCCTCACCCCCAACAAAATGAGCTATGGGTATTGGGTCAAGAAGGCGTGGAATAATTTACCCAATACCACCTGTTGATCAATATTGTTTATCAAGATGATTGAGAAGATCCAGTTCAAGTTTGAGCAACACCTGAAGTAGTGGTAGACTTTGTAATACATTTTCTTTGATTAATACAAATTACTGTACATTATTTTTGTTACAGATTGACATTTTGTGCCACATCATGAAGGGTTCCATGTGCATTTGAGAGACATCTCTGTGTAAAATATGAGCATAACCATAACACAAAACTAGAGTTTCGAGATTTTGTCTACATGATGTTCAAGGTTGAAAAGTCTTGATCTTACAACTCTTGAGATACATTTAATTATCTATACCGTAAATTTTCACAACTATTGTAAAAAAAGTTATTTGATAATACAAATTACATTTGACATATTTATTATTATGTATGATTCTTTTGGTGTATTTTTAAATTTTTTTTTAATAACATTTAAGTTGAAATTTCATATAAAAATCTAAACAAATTTGATAGCCATAAGTTTGTATGAAACGTTTAGTGAAAGGCATGAAAAATCCAAGACCGTCATCAAATTTCCATTTGACAGGCATAGTAGATTTGAAATTCCAGGCCTGCTTGCATGTATTCACGGGATTTGGGGGAAATTTTTGATGATGTAAACATTTAATAAATGTAGAGATCGACCGCTGACATGCATGGTGAGGGAAAGAGGAATTATTGCAGCAAAGTACAATCAAATATATGACTAATTTTTCCTATATGGTGTTCTAAACATTAATTAATATTTGAAAGGACTGAAAACTTGTTAAGAATTTATTTTCCCAACCTTTCAAGGGTATTTATTAAATAAATAAAAATATTTTATATATCAAAGTGATATTATTCATTAAATTTTAAATATTAAATTATTACTTATTCAAAATTATTTATATCAAAATTAATATTAAAAATACTTAGGTTAAATTTGACATTCAAAACAACTCATTAGTCCTATGGAAGGCCACAGTACTATTGCAATAGATTTTTGTGAACTTTGCATTAGTTTACCTTTGATTTACATATTTTCATTTTAACTAATGTTTAATACTATAGTTTCGATTTAAATATAAAAATAAATACATGTGTTACAATTCTATTTATTATATACTTTGAAGCATTATTTTGGTGGTGGCGGTATAATTCTCTTTTGGAAAATTTAGCAAAGTTTTAACCAATGTTCTAATGCTTCTAGTGTCAAATGTTAGTGTTGCATTAACACTAGAATGTGAGTCGACCTGTCAAAACCTTATATTGTACTGTCATGCTAGGTTCTTCATCACCGCCTTTCCATCTCCTGGCTGTGCTCTTTCAACTTTCATGATTTGTTTTGTTTACACATCTATTGGAAACTTAGTTTTATAGCAAATAACACAATAACCAGTAGCAAATTCCTATTAAATTTAGTGACATGATAACCAAAGCTAGTTTAAAACAATGCTTAAACCAATGCCACAACCTTCCCACCGTACAACCACCGCTTCTAAGCCATAATTGTAATCCACTTCCTTAGTTTTCCATTCCAAAGGTAAAGCTTAGTTTCTGTCCAAAAGCAAAGCTTAATTCTAAGTGTCTTAGGGTACTACATTATGTTCTTCAAGAGTTGATGACTTGATGTTGTTCAAGTTGCTTTATGTTGATGTTGAGTTGTTCAAATTGCTTTAAGCTTTGATTTGATTTGCTTCTTCTTGATCCAGAGGTTCTGCATCTAAATATTCCTATTCTACTGGGTCTACTTCGAATGGATTTGTATAATCTTGAATAAGTTTCCCCTACTACTATTTGCACCTCTTCCTTAGCTACTAGATCAAATCCAACTGGTTAAGTATCAAGCTCTCTCTTATTACGGATATGCCTATCATGAGTTATTATTGTCCATTAAATGATTCTCTTTCTCCTATGATGAGGTATTGGTATTTGGAACAACCCTAATAGTTAATTGTTATATCAAAGTTAATTTTTGTATTGATTTTGATTTGTTTATTTTTAACAGAAACTAAGAAAGGTTTTTATAAAACAGGCTGTGCACAACCATTCATTACAAAATAAGAGCGGGAACAGAGAGTTCTTGCAGTTTAAAAATGCAGAAAACAAAACCGGTCCATGAAGATGACCAAAGAACTCCACAGAGAGTATTTAAAAAACATCTAGTGCATGGGGTAGTGTACACCCTTATAAATTGCCTACAAAGTAAAAGACAATAAAACATGAAAACTATTTTAAAAAACCATTTAAGGATTTCCTGAAGGCTTCTTAGGCTGAACAACTGATTCCTCCTCCATGGGGTGCACTGCAGCTGCTGGGATTTCAAAGGCCTTGCTACATTGGTTCATGTTAATCAAGTGCTGGAGGTCTTCTTGTATTCTGTCCACCTTGCCCATCATTTCTCTGAGGTTACTCTCGTTTTCATCAATCCTTCCATCATGATTACTGATTTGCAGAGATGTGTAACTGACCACTTCCCACATGCTCTTGACCTCCTATGCAATTTCCTTGTTGTCCATTATGCCTATGGCCATAATTTTGTAGAGGCGCCTGAGGTTTTTCTTCAAATCCTCTATGCCAGCGTTCTTGTTAGCTTGTGACATTCTGCCTTGTCTAGGAGAAATTTCAATAGGGGAGAAATTGCTATGATGAGCTAGAACTAAACTTGCGACCACGTATGCCCGATTCTCAGCGGATAGACCACTGAGAATCAGCTTGAGAGTATTTAGCTCCTATAGGAGGGAGTCTCGGTCAGTCTTTCTTCGGTAGGATAATGTGTCAACTACACCTTCCTTCGACCCTGAAAAGTGACAGCCCAAAATCAAATTATTCTTAGCAATGGAGGGCTGTGCGTCGATGAGGAGACTGGGACCAAATTCAATGTTCAAAAACCACAGCGAAGTTCTAGAAAGGGTGCTACAAGAACAAGTGGAGAAGGCTGTGAGAGCCAGTCTTTCCTTCACAAAAGTCCTGGTGAGAGGGAGAGCTTCCCATGGGATTTTTTTCAACCAACATTCATCTACGCTTGCTATGACATCTAAGAGGATGCGCTCCGGGGATATCACATAATGGATAGAGCCAAGACTAGGAGAGAAATGAGGTTGTGAGCAGATTTGAGGGGAAGACATAGTGGAGGGAGCAAAAAGACCTAGAGCATGTGAGAGGAGGAGGAAATTAACCCGGGGGAAGTGAGCAATAAATCTTGCGTAGACTGAGGGGAGGGGAGTGCTGCGTTGAGTCCACGTGGTGGGAGGATGGAGAGAGGAAGGACAACACTTAAAGGCTGGAGACCCTTTGGGAAAGTGCACGTGATGGATTCTAGCAGGTGAAGGAGGGCACGAGGCGGTGCAGTGGGCAGAGATGGAGGGATAAGGGGAATGGAGGGTAGAGTGATTAAGGTTGGAGAGATAAGGTGAAAAAAGGATGAGAGCATCGATGAGGCCTTTAGGGAGTGTATTAGGATCTTCGAGATTTGTAATGGGAGATAACCAAATACCAAGGGGGTAGAAACAAGAATCCTGGAAAACAATTAGGTAATATATTTAAGGTAAGGAACTTGACCATTCAAGATAAATTGGCCTTGGGGGAGGGAGGCCCTCATGTTTTCCATGGCATCTACTGCTGAGTTATTTGTGTGAAGGATGTGGGAGAGTTCATAGGAATTAGTCATGAGAGGAATGATTTTTTCATGCAGGCGATGACATTTAATGGAGCCAGTGGTGTATCCATTGATCATCTTGAATATAACATGCCGAGAGTCTCCAAAAATCACAATCTTGGAGAGGTATTTGTTGGCTAAAGATTGCAATCCCTGTAGGAGTTCCAACCAATCGGCCTCATTTTTGGTCCTATGTATAGGACCCCAAGCAAAGTTTTGTTTAACATGTCCTCTATGGATCCAAAAGGATCCCCCCCACACCTGCCACCCCTGGGTTTCCCTTAAAGGCACCATAAAAAAAAAGGAGTAAGAGTTTCTCTCTCTTAGCCAGTATTTGAAGCCACTACTATTTAATATTATTTCTCCACTATCATTCCTATCTCTTTAGAGGCTATACGAGTTGGGACAACTTTTTTATCATTGAAAATAGACTTATTCCTGGCTATCCACAGTTTCCAGCAGAGGTTCTTGGGGATAGAGATCCAAAGGCGACTAAGGATGGGATTATTGATGAGGGAGCTAGGAAAAAGCTTGGTCCAATCCTCAAGAAGCTGGGCTATAATGCTTGGGGGGTTGAGGTTTAAGCTCGAAGGAAGAACACACTACCAAACTTTTAGAGAAATTTTGCACTGGAGAAAGAGATGGCTTGAGGTTTCCACTTCCATATTGCACAGTGCACACCGAGAAGGTCCTACTATCCCTCTTTTTTTGAGGTTTTCAGCTGTTAAAATCTTATTATGCATCAGGATCTAGAAGAAGGATTTTACCTTAGGGATGCTTCCTAGATTCCAATCCTTCCTCTAGAGACGATCCTTTGCAACTAGATCTAAGGAGAGTCTCATGTATCCCTCTTTAACGGTATACTGTCCAGTTTTTCCCCAACCAATATGATCTCTCGATGTAGCTTGAGTTGGGGATAGGCCATGGAGAGATGAAAGAAAGAGGGTTGTAGCTTTAGTCAGATGAGCTATAGGGTGAAGGTCCTTCCATCCATTCCAATATCCCAATGATTCCCAATGTGAGAGGTCATAAAGAGTATGCAGACCCTGATTGCTAGCCCAATTAATGAGAGGAGACAAGCCTGAGAGTGAGGAGTGGGGAGGCTATCCAAGAATGCTGCAGTTCCAAGCATTAATTTTTTTCCCATTCCCTGGGATCCAATAGCAATCAGACTGTATTATGGTGAAAGAAGCTTTGCACAACTGCCAGAGAGAAGTCCCTTTGCCCGTCCATGCGCTGTCTAACATTTTTGTTCTGGGCCTTCTAATATATTTTTTCCTGATTATTTATTTCCACCACTCTTTCTTAACTGTGACCAACCTCCATATCAGCTTAGCTCCCAAGGCTTTGTTCATTTATTCAGGATCCTTAATGCCTAGCCCACCTTTATTTTTTGCTCTTTTGACTGTGTCCCACTTGACTAGGTGAAATTTTTTGGTCTGAACCTTTACTCCTTGTCATAGAAATTTTCTGATTTCCTTACAAATATTGTTGATAACATTTTTGGGAGCTAGAACCATCGAACTAGAGTAAATAGGATAGGAGGAGAGAATGGACTGTATAAGGGTCGTTTTCCCTACAAGGTTTAGCCACTTTGATCCCAAAGATTGAATCTTGCTTTTGATTTTTTGAATGATTGGAGCACACACAGTAGAAACAAAGGATTTTTTGGCTATGTGGATTCCCAAATAGGTGAAATGAGTCCAGTTAGGATTGACATTAACTTGTATATTTTGAGAAATGCTGCAAAGAGTTGCAGCGTTGCAATTCCATCCATATAGTTGGCACTTATTCAAATTGGCTAAACTTCCAGAGGAGTGAAGGAAAAGATCAAGGGTTCTTAGGAAATTTCTGGCTATTTGAGGGGAGGCTATCCCAAGCAGGATTGTTTCATCAATGAACAAAGAATGGTTGATGGGGAGGATTCCATTCCAGAAAGAGAGTCCCGGAAGAGAGCCTTTTGATTGTAATATGATCAATCTTCTACTGAGGGAGCCAACAACTGGAATATAGAGGAGAGGGGAGAGAGGACACCCTTGTCTTATACCTCGAGAGGCTTTAAAAATTTCGAGGGTCTACCATTGATGAGAGTAGCAATGCATGGAGATTTTATGCAACCTTGCACTTGATTGATGAATATAGGAGGAAAACCAAACTTCTTCAGAACCAGAAGGATAAAAGAGTGTGTCATCATATTAAAAGAATTAGCCAAGTCCATCTTGATGGCCATGCCTGATTCGCCCTTTTTAGTACTAGAGTGAATCACCTTCTGAATCATCATAATGTTATCATTGATTTGCCTGTCTGAGATGAAACCTCCTTGATTTGGGTATATCAGAGAGTGAACGATAGGCTTTAGTCTCAGAGATAAAACTTTTGAAAATATTTTGTAAGAGGCATTGCAGAGGGAAATGGGTCTGAATTTTTTAACGAAAGAGGGGTTTGCCTCTTTAGGGATCAAATCCAGAAAGGTGGAATTGGTGGCTCCTACCATATTACCTTTTTCCATCCAAGAGATGAGACACATCAAATCCCTTTTTATAAGGGGCCAGAATATTTTGTAGAAGCAGATAGGGAATCCATCAAGGCCTGAGGCTTTATCTGGATGTAGGGACCATATGGCTTTCTTGACTTCTTCTTCCGATATGGGGGATTCAAGCCTAAGGCTATCCTCTAGACTGATAAGGGCTGGGATATCTCAAATCATTTCTTCCATACAATCTTGTGATATGTATTCCTCATCATTGTACAAATTCTCAAAAAAAATTCTTACCTCTGTACTGATTGCTGCTTGACCGGTGATGATTGAGCCGTCCTCATTTTTGAGCTCTCGCAGAGTGTTCCAATCCTGTCTATACCTGCATTGATTTTGAAATAATTTAGTGTTTTGATCACCCCCTTTGAGCCAGAGGATGCATGACCGGAGCCTCCACCCTCCTCCTCTTGCCTTAAAATTTTCTGTAGACTTGTTTCTAGTTCTCTCTCTTTGACAAGATGCTGCTTGGTAATCTCCCTTTCTTCCATTTCCGCTTGAAGGGCTTCCATATTCTTGATAATTTTTTCTTTCTGATGTGAAGGTTCCTGGTAGTGATGCTTTGCCCAGGATTTGAGGGCTTCTTTTACCCTTCTTAATTTATGCTCCCATGAGTATGCTAGAGAGCTAGGAATGAAGTAGTTGCCAAGCACTAGAGATGATGTCCTTGATTCCTTCAGCCTCAAGCCAAAGACGGTTAAAACAAAAGGGGAGGGGCCCCAAGTTTTCCAAGGGTGGGAAAAAAATACATATAGGCTTATGATCTGAGATATCCGTGCACAACATCTTGGATTCAGGGTAAGAGTTGAGGAGATGTGTGCTGACCAGGAAACGATCCAATCTAGCTGCAATATGGGCAGGTCCGATCCATTTATTACTCCTAGTGTAGCTTCCATTTTTTGGTCTAATATCCGTAAGTCCCCATTGTGAGATAAGGTCCTCCAACAATTCCCCAAAGGGGTCCCTGACCTTAGTTCCACCTCTGCGCTCATCCACAAAGATTGTAACATTGAAATCCCCCGCTATGAATCAAGGAAGGAGCAGTTTACCTTCACATTGTTCTTCAAGAGAGGTCCAAAAACTGTCTTTCTGGGAGTGAATGGTTGGACCATAAACATTTCTGATCCAAAAATTTTCTTTCTTTTATTTGTTTTCTAACTTGATGAGAATCCAATTTTTATTCTCAATGGCAGAGTGCATGACAAATTTTTCAGTGTCCCACCAGCAAAGGAGACCTCAAGAGGCCCCAGAGGCATTGGTGGCTAAGCCATCGCCTTTTGGCCAGAATCTTTTAGGGGTTGCAAGGATATCCTCAGCCATTTTTTTTGTCTCCTGGATGAGAAGGATTGAGGCATATTCCATCGTTTTAGATCTCTTTATAACTTCTATTTTCTGGAAACCTCCTAGTCCTTTGCAATTCCAGGAGACCACTTTCATTATTTCTTGAGTTGTCTAAGAGCCTTTTCGTTCTCCTTTTTTCCCTCTTCTATGCTGAGTAGATTCTTGTTTGCTTGCAATGTTTTGACTAGAAATTCTAGGTTAGACTGCTTCCCTGCTGCCTTCTACTGTGCTACTTCCTGTTTCCGTATAAATTTATTGGACTTTCTTCCTTTTTTGGAGAGAGGTTCTTGTTCTTCAGTAGAATTGTCTGTGGCTTCTTCAGTACATGATTTTTCCCTAGATCTTGTGACCAATCCTTCAGAATTTGTTACAGCTTCCTTCCTTGCCTAGGGTTGCTCCATATATTCTTCCAGGCCTTCTTTTTCCTTTTGGGGTGGAACAATTAGAGGTGTTTCATCTTCCTGGTGGAGAGCATCTTCAACATTTCCTCTTGGGTTTTGTTCTCTTGTCTCTCATCTTACAGGACCTCAAACCAATTTCTAGGGGCACTCTTTGGTGAGATGTGAGGCTGCTTGAGGGTCTTTGCAGTCTTCTTCTCACTTGTAACATTCCAACCCTCATCTTGTGGACTATTAGAGATGGGTTTCTCTGACTTTTTTGGACAGGATTTAGAAAAATGCCCATACTCATGGCAGTATTTGAATTTGAATGGAATTTGTTCATAATCCACAGTTTGTAGGTGGTTCCATCCATCAATGGAGAGGATGATGGATTTCGGCAGGCCTTTTTCAAGATCAACCTTGACACAGATTTGGGCACATGAGAACATTGGGGCTTTTGGCTCGAATTTGTCCACATATTTCCCCAAAGTATTCCCAATTGCTCGAAATTCCTTGTCATTCGAACAGTGGAGTGGAAGATGAGGAAGCTTTACCCAGACTGGAACCACCTTTGGGATATCCTTTTCTAGGTTGAAAGAGAGATCCCATTTAGTCAAAGACATGCCTCTTAAGCCCATGAATTAGGGTCCATTCCTAAAAATAAGATCGTGATCCTCCTTCTTTTCGAAAATGAAAGCGAAGTAACCTTTCCCATAGAAAATCTGTTGAACCTAACTATGAATAAGGGTTCTCCAATTTTTGTTAAGCCAGGCATCAACTAAACGAGGAGATGGCCAGAGCCCAGTGAACAAGCCTATCAGACCTTTCTCAGAGAGGGCAACAACTTTGCATTTTGAGGTGGTGGAGTTGAGATTTACTTTAGGAACGATGGCGTGCATGACAAAGTGGGAAGATGGTGGGGCTAAGGACGATGGAGGGGGAAGAGAGTCCATGCTATCATGGAAGTGATCCTCAAGAGTCATGGGAACCGTAGGATCCATGGGAGCAGGGCCTGTAGGCCTGTAGACCAGGAACCATAGGCACACTTAGCTTAGGGTAAGCCACGAAAACTCAGATTACTTCTCTCTGTATTGATTTTGAATTTAAGCAAACAACAATATTCATTTTCTTTGCAAAATTGCTGCACAAGATTATATTGTCCAATAGAACATTAGATACATGTTTTTCTTTTAAGAAGTGCATTTTTAAAGCGACAAAAGAAAAGTCGGAAGGCTAACTTGAGGCTAACAGAGGTTGGGGAGGGAAGTTCAATTTAACTGGGGCTTTCTAAGAAAACCCCCAAATCCCAAAGTGTTTAGTGTGTTCCTGAGATTAAGATAGACCATGTCAAGAAATTTCAATATGAAACTGAAAAAATTATGGACAAAAAATTGAGAGTAATATCAACTTTCTATAAAGAGCACCAAAAACACTCACCCAGGGATGGATTACGTTTATTGTTCATTAGTATTCATCAGGATTAATTAACACTTCATATTAATTAACCAATGGAATCCTTCCTAGAAGTATCATTTTCAACAATCACGTTCTTCCCTATGGCTCTGTCATTCTCCCATTTGTTTGTTGCTTCCATTTCCATGTTATAAATAGGAAATTTCATGTTTCCATTTCGCATATTGTTTCCTTGTCTCTGATTCTAGCTTCTCCAAAGCGAGCATGAAGATTAGCCAAATCCATGACCCGCGATAGGAAATAACAAGGCTCCAAGTTCCTATGCCGGGACACCAACTGTAGCAACACCATCCCATCTCATGGCCATTGTGACCTGAATCATGTCATGATTTGGGATTTTCAACTGCTTTCCTGCAAACAACAAATATTATAGGTAAGGGGATAAAAAATCCCCCCCTCCGCAAAGAGTTAGAAGATTTATAAGCAACATATAGTAAAGGAATAATTCACATCCCTAAATAATTGGTCTCTAAGAGACTTTCCATATGAAGTCATAACGCAACCCCGAGAAATATCATTTAGTTAATTATTATGTTGGGTGGTAAACTAGATAAATAGCATCATCAACTTGATTTGGAACTAGATATATAGAAAATGGATCTCAAATAGTAAGATATTAAATTAACATTGTGCATGGACCTTTCTATGTTCTTGAATCTCCCATTGCTCCAGTCTCTAGTGTTATGGGATTAGATGGTGGTTGGTGGGTGAAACCTGATCAAACTATTATATATATAGGGGAGGATAATATGGGGTACCTAGGGAGGTATATGGGGGGAATAAATGATGTAATGTGTACCTAAATGAGAATAATATATGTAATGGATACCAAATGGGAATAATTAATGTAATGTGGAAATTGATAATGGAATATGGTCCACTTGATGGTTGGGTGTTAGTTAGAAGAAATAATATAATAATAAGGCATAATATACTCACAAGAAAGTATAAATAGACATAAACCCCAAATTTGACTTTATTGCATTGTACTTTTATTTTGTGCATTCAATTTAGCAATTAAAACTCATAGATCATACTCTCCGATTGTATCCCTCAACATTATAACTTCCACAATCATAAGTTTAAATATTTAAAATGGTTTTATAACTCAGTTTAATACTTTTTTATGATAGGTTAATACTTTGTTTAAAATATTAGTCCATTTCTGGTGCACCTCATCTGTATCCAATTTGTTGTGTGATCCATTATTAAACTCATTTGTTATGATCACCTTATTCACTCTATTTCATATCTCCTTCAAATCATTTGCATAATCACCCATGTTATGTTGTAATTATACTCTTCTATACCCATGCATATATACTATATTCTTTTAGTGACACCCAACTCATAAGTTGTAATACAAGCACACACTTTGAAGTCATCTCATTATGTTATAATTTCAATCACAAACATATTCAATAATTAAAAGGTGGAACTCATATTTAATGCATTTAATTATTCAAGTACTTGTGATTATAATTATAATTTTAATGTTGTCCTACATACATTTTAAATATTCTATTGGTCTTTTAGTAATCCATTGTATGTTTGTAAACATTTAGAATCTATTGAAGGGTGGTTTGTGAGATTAGGAGCAGGTTTGTTTTAGATTGTTGTAACTATGCTTTTAATTTAGTTTGCATTGTTTCGATTGTATTTAGATTCATTTGCTTTGATTTGGTTTTCTTGTAGCTTAGTGAATTGCTACAGGAACGATTCATTGAAGATAAGTATTTAACTCGAGAGATGTGATCTTGCAGTTCAATGCTAAGCTAAACCCATGGTTTAGTTTTCTTTGTCAATTCTTGTTTACATTTTTTTATTCCATTTTGAAGTGTGTTTACCAACATTAGTGTAACATCCCTCTTGCATACCCTAGATAATTTGTAAATTCCCTCTTGTATGCCCGAAAATATTTTGTATTTTGTATGGGTTCTCTGGTGAGGAGCTCAAGGCCAAGGCCCCACCAGTAAAACCTAGAAAGATAGGTGATTATTTCCATAAAAAAATGTAGAGGTGGAAGACAAAAATCATTGACATAACTTAGCGATGGGAAGGTAGACCCCCTGTGTGAAGAGACATATAGAAGTCCTTTAGGAACTTCAACTTTCGATATAACCTACTCATAGATAAGTAATCGAGGAGAATGTGAGAAAGAGGATAATCAACACCTACGCAAGAAAATTAATGGCTCTACAAATTAAAAGAAGGAAACATATAAGTAACCTTAGTGAGCGAAAGGTCATCGAATACTATACTTAAGAAGGTATGTTACTCCCTGAGAGTTTGGACTTAGTTAGCATATCTCTAACGTACAAATTTTGTTACGGGAAGCTCACATGGTCTATAAAGGCCTAAGGATATCTGGCCTTTAAACAAGGCAACTTCAAAACAAGTTGAAGAGAAGTTAGAATAAATCTACTTGTAGAATAAATCTACTTGTTTTGCCTTAAGGGCATCAAGCACCAAGTGGGTTCCCCCTTGAAATCATATAAAAGTAACTCAAGATTCATCTTATATTTATATATATTCTAATCATCTTATAGTTAACAAAGGATGAAGCACTTCTAAAAGATTTAACTCTACGATTGATTCTAAAAGAAGACAATGATGGTGAGATAAGAGGTACAACTTCTACATATAAAAATCAATGCTACCAATGGTTGATAAATATTCCTAGTAACATTGGCGAGACTTATTTTTAGCTTATATAAAAAGGGGAAAAACAAGTTTTGGGAAGGGTCCACCCTTTATGAGGAAAAGGGAGTTTCCTCCAACTTGCTTTTAATAAAAGGAAAACGAGTAAGTGGAGAAAGCATCATAATAGGAACTCTGAAATTTGTAGTGGCAATTAAGGAAAAAGAAAAAAGGATATTCCTCCAACGAGGAGAAAAATCCCACCTTTTGAGGGCGTTTGTCAGCTAATACCTCTGTTTTAGGAAAGGAATGTGCAGCAATGGAAGGGGGATATTTAGAATGGGAATAATTCCAGTATTTTAGTAACATTGAAAAAATTTCTCAGCCATGTTTTATAAAAACCCTAGATGTGATGGGGGAAGGGCGCAGGCTTTTGGAAATGAGTGTTTATTTGAGGAAGAGCTCTTCCTTTTGGGGATGAATTATTATTATTGGGGAATGGAGAGTTTTAGCATAGGTGTGTGAGAACGCAACCATGAGATCGAAGGAGAAAAATCCAACTCTTAACACCGGGGAAAAACTCCTTCAACAACCTGTGTTTTAAGGATAAGCTGATGACGATCATGGGAACTGTATTGTGATTCACTATTTTCTTCGAGCAGATCGTAGGATTTCTAGGTCAAAGACATAGAACTGGAGCGTGTTAATAATTTTAGGAACCAGCCTGGAAATTTAGGTATGAGTTCCACCCTTTTTTTTTATTTGCATTCAAGTCCCTCGAATCTCCTCTATGTGTTTGTGTTACCTGGGAAGGGCATTTCCTGGTCAGCACTTTAGGACCTGCATTTAGGTGTTGAAATAGATACAAACAAGATTCAAGAGGAGTGAAGGAATGTTAAAACCATTTCACGCTATTGATAACCATGATAACCCTCACCTTGTATGTGTGGATCTCAAACATTAATTTTTTACTTAGCCGACTTATGACATGATCATGATCTGATCTGTCGCTGTAAGGTTAAGAATATTAGGTCAGGAAGACCCTCAACATGAGTGCGAATATTTGTTTTTATCTTGAGTCGTAGAGGGCATGAAGTAGCGACCGTGATATGGTTGGGTTGGTCTATTGTATATCATATAAAATGATTGGAATTTCGGTATTCCTATCCTGTGTCATGGAGGGAGTAAATTAGTGGGCATGGCATGGTGGTTTTCTTATCTGTATCTAAATGGATTTGAATTCCACCAGTTTTATCCCCGAGGCTTGACTGCGAAATTTTAGAGTTCTGGAAAAGTTTGATATCGAGACCCTGTAAGGCTGAGTGTGATTTTGGCATAACCACAGGTTTGAAAATTCACCTAGATACCCTCATGTGCTTGATCCCATCTCAGTTTTCTTTTAGACCTCTCAATCTTGGACAGACTATCCCTTTAGTGAGGATTTTTGAGATGTGCAGCTTTGGGCCTTATCTCTAAAACTTCAGACCTTGATCTGGTAGAGTTTAAGCCTTTGCATGCAGTTCAAACCGTGTCTGCATTTTGGACTATTACTGATAGATCCGAGAGTCCCCTATGCAGGTTGGGTCTTATGTAAATGTATATTTAGAACCCAAATTTGAGGAGATTACCTTACTGTGCTTTTAGGGGTGTCACACTTACATCTAGCATTCCAATACGTATTGGATTTTTTTTAAATTGTAGATCCAAACCAACATTGTGGCGATTGAACAAAAGTTGTGTCTGCCTGTATATTCCTTTATGATCTTCCATACTCTTATTTTGAGTCTCCTTTACGTATCTAGAATTAAATTTCTGGTGTACATTCCATCAGCTATGATTCATATCTAGCTTTAAAACTCAACCCTCGATCCGGGTGTAAGATCAACCACTGTAGTTTCAAACCACCTACGAATTGGATCTGCGAGATCATGTTTTTGCTTATATATCTGTATGTGCTAAATGAATACCCTCGGTTTTGTGTTGTAGATCTCAATCTATCAATGGAAATAGGCTTCCTTACTACTTATATCATAGTGGGGATGTTAGTGTATTATTGTGGGTGAACAGGGAATAACTCAGTCTCAATGTACACATGCCAATCGGGGTAGCCTTAGACCCTCCACATCAAAATTGTCTAAGTAGAATTAGTTGGAGTGGTTATTACTAATATTAGCCTTAAAAGGGGGAGGCCTTTCAATAAGGCTATTTTAGGATATTGTTTTTGTCATCCATGAGAGGTATTTGTAGAATTGATGCAGTATTGGAGATACAGTTTGTAACCCTTAGTTGAATAAAATTAATGGAATTAATTAGTATTTTGGTGGACGTAACCCCTGGTTAGGGGTGAACCACGTATATTGGTGTCTCCTTTATGTTTTCATCTTATGTTGTTCAGTTTCGATTGTGTTTTTATATGAATGTTGATTTGAACATGATTTTGATTAAGCAGTTTCTTATATGCCTCAACTAATGATGTTAAAAGAATGGTTGTTTCATACATATTGGTCTATTTTTTGAAAGCCAGTTTGTGCGGTTAATAACCTGACAGATGTTGAGATTGAAGCCTCTATAAATTTATATGAAGTTCACTATGGAAAGCAACTATTTTTCTATGTTTGGAACTCAAATATTGATCTTGGGATACACTTAATTTGTAATGACATATATGTTGAGTTGAAGAGATGGAAATGCGATATGTTTTCCCTTTACTAAAGTTAGTAAGGAAAAAGGTACATGTAAAGTAGCAACACCCTTATCGGTTTCATAGTTACAAAAAATTTATGTATGGGTTTGTATATTCATTAGGTAAATAAATGTTTCATTTATAAGCAAGTATTTCACATGTTTATAAGATGGTAGGATTACCAATAGCAAATTTAATATAGTTGATGGTTAAATGAATGATTCACAAAGTGTTTGTAGTCTTATTTTATCATTCACAAGTCTTAAGGTTAAGCATAAATAGTTGTTCATGTAGGATTTTGTTCTTGCTGATATTGGTGAGTTACACTAAGTATTTTGATGAAGGGATAAATAATAAATCCCTTAAGAAATATCTATATTTCTAGTCAAATATTAATATAGATAAAGAGTGGATATTGTTGGTCGAATGATTGTTTTACATTTCGTATAGTTCTGATATTATCAAATCTGATTAGACATGCTTCAATGAAAATACCATGTAAAATATGACACTAACATGATTGAATCATTTTAGAGTAATAGTGAACAAGGAAAAATAACTTTACCCCCTTTAATGGAATTGAGGCATAAGGGATATGTTAGAATTAGTCATAATATTAGGCTAAACTAGGTTCTAATCCTGCATTTCCCGTGCTTTCACTTCAAGTATATGATTACCTCGGTTAATAATTTAATGTCAATTAATTAACATATATTTATCTTGACAACTCTTATAATAGAGTAGTCTACTCTTCGAATGGAAAGTCACCATTTGAAACTTGTTTTGGTTATCTTCCACCTTCACCTCTATATGTCATTTTATGGACACCAAAGGTAATGGAAAACACCATAGTTGAAGAATTAATAGCCAAATTTTTTATTGATAAGATCAAAAAAATACGTTTACAAGTACAAGAGGCACTAAAGAATTCACATGAAAAGTAAAAGGAAATATATGACCAACAGAGGGTTAAGAAAACATTCAAGATGGGAGATAGAGTTTGGTTCCACTTGAATAAGGAAATACAACAAAGTCCTAGTAAAAAGATCAAGGAATTATGGTATGGCCCTTTTGAAGTGTCAGAGAAGGTAGGAGGTGATTCCTAGATAAACTTTGTCTAACCCCACATATGCACATTTACTCAATAGTGAATGTTGAAAATATAAAACTATATGAATTTTCCATGTTGGAACAAGAATTTGAACATGTCTTACCTTCTTTATAGGTCTTTGTACCAGAGGCCCAAAAAAAGTTAGTAGAAGACATCATTTTGCGGAAGAAGTTTAGAACTACTAGGAAATGATAGTTTGAACTTTGGAAGGTGGGGTTTAAAGGAAAAATTCCACGAAATGCTAAATGATAATATAAGGAGATGGTAGAGGAACAATTTGCTCACCGAGCATGTAGCAAAATAATTTGGGGACCAAATTCCCCCTTAAGTCGGGAGGTGTGATTTGAAATCGGATCAATATATAATTTTTCATTTATGTTGGTGCTTTATGGGTGGAGAGATTGGATGGATTGTCTTGTAGTGCACATTTTAGGGGCATGTATCACTTTGCATATTTGGGGTTTAGAACCTTTTGGGGCATGTTTGAGGGATTACATGTCATTTCTTAGGGTCAATTTCATTTCTTGTTCCATTCCCCTTCACATGATTCTTCACTCTGGAACCGTTCCAACATCATAAGAATCACTCAATCAAATATTCTATGAGGATGTTATGCCTTTTGCAAGTTGACCTATTTAGTTGACCCACATGGGACCTACTGGATTACATGCCAATGCTCATTTCTGACGCTTGTAGAGCTAGTAATGTGTGAAATTTCATGAAAATTCTATAAGGTCCAAAACCAAAACCCTAATTAGGAATCAAGGCATGAAAAAATCCTAAATTAAACCTATATGGATATCAAACTATGTTAAATACCAGGCCATTAGGATAAGAATGGGTTCCATTCTTACAATGTTATTGCACTAATCCATAGTCAAGAAAAAACATGGGAGTGGATATTATAGCATAACATAGGAAGTATGATATTCTTTAGTATCCATTTTGGCTGCAAAGTCATAGCTAACTTCATAGAGAGTACATTTTCCTTTGTATTTGGATTCTATATAAAATAGCAAGTCATAATGCTCATTTCTAGTTGGTGTTTTCCCCACACTAGGTTTCCTGAGAGTAAATATTGTATTGATAGTGTTGTGCATTTCTTTTCTCTAGTTTTTTTTCTTGATATATCTAGTTATTTAGAATTCAATGAAAATAAGCTAATAAAAAAAGAACTAAGTTGTAATATTTATTGTGATGATTTTTTCCAGTGGAATATCTAAGGTAATTTATGGATCAAGAAGACAAAGAAAGTTTTATTACCCTCAATGCAATAACAAATTGATATTACAAGAAATACAGATTCATTTAGCACTCAACAAAATAAATTAGGGTCAAGAATAATTTTTCCAAAGATTGACAATTTCTCTTGATTTTAGATGCTTTCTCTCCTACTCTCATGTACCCTGGATCTTCCATTTATAAGACAAGTGTGTGATAATCTTGAATTTAGGTGGAATGCATGTCATGCATGTGTGATCCATTCATGAAATTCATTTTATTTTTCTTCTTTATTTTAGGTCCTTGTTTTTTTCTTTAGTATTTATGAGGTGGCTCCGAGTTTACTGCTGAAGTAGTGTGACTAGTCAGGAATTTGTTTGAGGATGTCTACAAGGCTTGCAGATGTCTACATAAAAAATAATGGGACAATGGAAAAATTTAGTAAAAATCTAGAAAATTATGTAATTCAGATAATCTTAGATGAATTTTTTATATAGTACCAAATATAATTAGAACAAAAACTCTAGTGACTAACCAGAAAATATGGAGCAACTTGATATTGATCATGAAATGCCTTGTACTTGTACCATGCTTATTGAATAATTTTTTAAACCCTAATTTTAATCTTATCAAAGGTCCATACCACAGAAGAATATTTATCTTACTTATTTTTTTGGTGGTACATGGATGGATATGGAAGAACAACATGAATATTGTAAAAGGAAAGCGATTGAGAACCAAAACAAACTTTAAAGAAGGAATTCCCAATAGAGACATGGGTGGCCTTGTTGTACTTGTTCTATATTACATAGAGTTACTATTCCCATTTCTTTTCTTTTTAATGATATAGGAAAAGAGGATGAACCAAGGAATAATTAACTACATTGGTTTGACCATTTTTCTAGGGGTGGAAATACGTATAAAAGTTATAAATGAAAACCTAAAAAGTTCTACAAAGTTTTCATAAAGTAATTGAGAGTCATTAATATAAATGATTGCCAATGTTAAGCAAAATGGATTCATAGATATTGAAATAAGAGTTTTGTAGCTTTAAAGGAACCATTTTGTGTGTGTCAAGGTATGAAGACTACCATCTTTGAAAATTAGTATACTAAAAATATTTAATCATGTTGGTGATGGGTGGTAGGAAAACCACTAACAAAATCCATGGAAATGGATTCCCAAGCCTTGGAGGAAACTAGAAAATGGAAAGACAACTCAACCCTCATGAATTCATTTTTTTAATTATAAAGTGGAAAACTCATGATGTAGTCTTGCACTTGTTTCTACATGGAAAAACAAAAGAAATACCTCTATAGGCAAAACAATTTTTATGCACGATAAAATTTCCTCCATAAGATGAAGAGTGTGCCTCCTTGATTAGGAGTCAAGATAGACTAGCTAGTACACAAAACTTATTCATGTTGTACAACCATCGTTGATTATATAATCTAATTTTTCCATCTAGAAATGAATTTTTATGGACTAATATGGTGTTATAAATACAAATTATAGTACTAAAGTGGATACTTTGGTAATATTTTCTAAGAAAATAAATACTCAACAAAATTTATAACATAAGAAATAATAATGTCTCTCACATAATACAGATAGATTCACATTAGAAACCCTTAACTGGGAAAGCCAACCTAGTAAGAAGTTTCTCCTCTCTCTATATCATTATATTATATTTACCATTTACAATACAATATTATTACATTCAAAACCTAATCAATTTGGGTGGACTAGATTACAACCATAATTCCTTAACAAAACTAGTTTACAATGAGATGCAATAACATTGATTTAGAAAAACCACACAATGGATCAAGGATATACCCACAATTTTATTTTAGGCACTCCTACCATGAACCACCTATGAGGAGGCCACTACCCCATGCACATCCCCATTCAAGGGGGTGATTCCCCCTTCCTCCAACCCACTTTTCTTTAGAAACCTTCGAATCCTACAACACATATCCAACATTAAGTAAGGGTTGGTGGAATATTGAGATTTCCATTATTTGTATGGCACACATTTAACATATATTATAGAAATATCCTTGGAAAGAGGTCTACTAAGTAGATCAACTACTTTATTTAAGCTACTTACTTTTTCTACTTAATGACTAAGTGAATTTTTTTCAATGTACAAATACCATTTTAAATGTCTTTACTTGTGAACCTTATATTGAGAATTAAAAAAATAAATGGATTTATAATTCACATGTGTAATATAATTTCCTTGCCAAGTATATATTGGAACTGTTTCTTGAGTGCTTTGAACAATGAATAAAATTCCTTTTCTCAAGTGTTTCATAAGTGTTATAGTTGATATTTTGCTAGAAAAGGCATTTAAATGGTATGCCACTTGATTCCTTTGCATCTAAAGAATTACACTAATGGCACATTGTGAAGCCTATATACTGATCTCAAAAGGGTACCACGAACTCAAAAGAGTAATTGCTAGTGTAAATTAGGGAGAATATTTAATCTTTTGAAATGACCATTTCACTTTAGGAGTATAACGAAGAATCTTCTTATTGTTTTCCTAATCAATGAGAAAGCAATGCATGAAAATGAGAATAGTCATGCACACGATAACATAAAAGATAAATTATACAAGTATTATAGAGGAAATTGTCTAAATTGTATGTATATTTTACACTCATTTGTATTATTATATAAAGAGTACAAAATTATTAGAAACATGATTAGAGTTTACCTTGTCTCCATTCAAATACAATAAAGTAGGTGAATGATCAATTTAAACTCACCCAAAGTATATAAGAATATAGTATAAAATAGAAAAGCATATATATAATAATTACTAACATGTCTTCAAAAGAATAAGTTTTATCATGAGATGAAATCATTCCAAATTTATGCTAAATATGGGGAAGGGATGGTCAAATGCTAATTGGGATAACCAGTATTGGATTGATAAGGAAAAATGCATTTGCATCCCACCAAGTAAGTAACTATAACTTATGATTCTTAGTGGATATTCACATCTCAATGATATCAACAATTAATGAGTGTTTATGGTAGAAATTTGGATCGATACATGCTATGAGGAATACTTGTTAATGGATTGATGATAGGCCATGCAAAAATTTGGAACTTGTTTAAGGATTTCATAATGACTTGTTCCATTCAATCTATAATCAGAGAACCTCATTTCCCTTTGTAATAATTAACTATTTTAGTAATTCCATCTTGATATTTTTAGATAAGTATGAACCTCATTTCCCTTTGTGATAATTAACCATTTTAGTAATGCCTTCTTGATATTTTTAGTTTACTTAATCCATCCTTCGGTGTTCTCTTTCCTATATGTATAGGAAAAATCTACTTTTATAATGGGTAACCCATCTTATGACATGTTGTTTGAACAAATTTTTCCTTTTGAACCTTTTGCTCAAAATGAATATGGTCAAATCTATTTTCCACGTTGAATCATTCTTATTGATATTTCATAATTTATTTGATCACATATTCATTGGATTTCTCTCTATTATTTATAGATGGTTTGTGTGATTTGAGAGTTTATTGTATATTTGTGACAACTTATTTAATATCATTCATGTTGGGTCTTCCTCAACTTGAAAATGCTCCTTTCCATATTATTTGTCATTTGTTTTAGAGGTAGTTCTTTGACAACATTGGGATATTTGACTCCCCACTCTAATCGTTGATGCATATGTTAATTCAAACTTATGTTTCTTTCACAAAATCTAAAGAGAGTCATGTGAAGGTGTTTCATAAGCTACAATTTATAAGTAGGACTTTATCTTTAAATTGATGTTTTCTTTGCTAATTATGAAGAGGTTTGTGTCGAGGTACTTTGGAGGCTACAATTTTCTAAGTCCATGTTTAAAGAGATTGCATGAATTTCAATTAGGATGTTGATAGCATTTACCATACTTATATTACCTACCCAATTAAACATTAAGGAAGTATTAATTTACTATTTATTTAGCATTTTTTTCTATTTACCACATCTATCTTAACGTTATATTAGGAGGTGATGTTTGCAATTTTCGCAAGGTTGTCCCTTTTTCCAAGTTTCCATACTTGTGTCCCTATGTCAATGTTGGGTAATATTGATTTTTTGTTGTAAGAAACTAATGGGTTCCCTTGTGGTCCCGGTGGGTTAGATTTACATGCCCTGTGTGGATGGACTATGATTACACCTAATTTTAGTGAGGTCCCATAGAAATCCCAATCTTTGGGTTAAAGGAAATGATTAACATTGAAGAAAAAACTATATATATTTTAGGTTAAGCCTCATATGAATACAAGTTGAGATAAATATATCATTATTGATATTATTGTAAGGAGCACTTATTGTGTACATACATTTGTCATGCATTGGATTATCTTTATAATGTGTAATTATTATGATTTATGTTTTAAAACTAAGGAAAAAAAATGTAATGACCAAATTGATCTACCATGATGCCATAAGTATTTCATAATATTATTTTTAACTTCAATCGAGATAAGTAAAACAACATCAAATTCACCAAAGCTAGAGCTAACTTTCATAGTAAGCTAAACCCTTAATGAGCTTACATGCTTTACCAAATCATGGTGTTTTCATAAAAAAAAATGTATGTTTTTTCCACTTTCAAATAATCATTTTATAACATGAATATAGGCATAGAATTTTTAAATATCATACTACAAAAGAAACAATAAATAGATCAATGCTTCCACTACTACACACTTGTAAAACATGTAGCAATTCAGGCCTGCAGTAGATTAATTTCACCCACAACAATTAACAATTGATCATGCAAAATTATCAACAATGGAGACTGAATATGGAGCTGTAACACAAAATTATATTAAATGAGTGTACAATAGCCAACCCTGTAATAACATAGGCTGCTGAATATATAGAATACATGAGAAAATCGAATGCATAAGGAAGCATCCAAATCTAGCATAAAGCAGGCTTACCCAAAATAGGCAAATCCCCCATAGGTGTAAAAAGCTGATCCCAAATCTATCAAGGACCCCACGAATTAGCAAGGGAACATGGGCAAGCTAAAGAGTGGTCAAATGGCAGCTCATACATGCAAAAGCATGGAGGAAAGAGTGGAGGAGGAAGAGGCAACAAAGCTAATTCACCTCACCTAGTCTTTCTTTCCTATGTGCCTTAAAACACTGAAAAAGCAGGGAATAAAGCAGAAAAAGAAGATGGGCACCTAGGAGGCCAGGAATAAAGCAGATTTGATTCCTAAAGCTCTTAAGGGTGCTACATGAGTCAAATATGGCAAGTTTGACCTCTATGGATAGGCAATTAGCAACTTGCACATGGTGGGACTCATGGACTAGGCAAATAAGACAAAATAAATGAAATAATGTCTAAGTGGGTAAATACTATGGGTTGATTATTCTAACACCCCCCCTTAAGCCTGACTTTATGAGTAATAAATCAAAATATAGGGCCTAGCAACAAGACTTAGTCACCCTTTACATACTGCAATGTCCATACAACCAAGGAAAGAGGCAAAACCAACTTGGGAAAATCCTCCCTTAAACATGGACTGAAAGAACTGTAAAACAAAATTGTAGAATCTTGTCTCCACTCATGCTTTGACAGCATGATCAGCAATCCCCAGCAATGATTTGAGATTGCTGAAGGTCTTCTCACAAAATTAT
>LPNX010140498.1:60142-118517 GCA_001517045.1 Pseudotsuga menziesii | reverse complement strand
GAGGGAGAGTGAGAGAGAGGGGGGGAGAGGGAGGGGGAGGAGGAGAGAGAGCTACACCCTTTTGTTGATTCATTAAATTTAGCTTGTGAGGGATTCTGAATGAAAGAAGCATGGAAGGTCTTTCGTAACACAAAACAATGGCACACAAATTATCCTCATATAATGAAATTATGGCAAGATGTACTCACTATTCCTGCAAGTACAGTGGATTGTGAAAGAGGATTTTCTAAACAAAATATTATTAAGAACATTCAAAAATCAAGGCTAGGATTCGATACACTAGATGTGCCAATGAGGATATCTTTAAATGGACCTGAATGATCTACTATTGATTGGAATGTAGTTTATGAAATATGGAGAGATACAAAGTCAAGAAGACTTATTGACTCTTTTGAGAGTTAGGAATTCTTCCTAATATTCTCAAGTGAGTTGTGTGTATTTTCAAAACAATTATATAACTTTTTGGGGATGGATGCAACAAGATATCTATTGATGAGTTTTTGACTTTCCAATGAAGCATAACTACATTTGAAGAACTTTGGTTATGAAAAGATTCAACAAAAGAGGTAATATTTTAAGCACAACGTGTTGTTATATATTATATTAAATTTAGGACATAAATATATCATTTGTTTCTTAGAACTTATTTTTAATTTAAGAATATTTATTGCAGGGATTTTGAAAATTTTGAACAATCATTTGTCATTCAGTTGAAGGACTTTGGCTATGAAAAGATTGAACACAAGAGGTAATATTTTAAATACACTGTATTGTTATATATTATATTAAATCTAGGACATAAATATATCATTATCTTACATTGCTTGGAGGAATTTTGAAATTTTTGCACAATTAGTTGTCATTATAGAAGTTGCAATATCCAAGTTACAACACTAGTCATCATTTTCTTAATAATAGACAAGTAAGTATTCTATTTTTAATATAATAGATATTTTTATTATTTTAAATGACAAATTCAATGGCTTTTGTTAAAAAAAATTGTTGATTTTTTAGTTTAGGGGTTCTATTTGGTTGTAATTTATTTGAGAGTAAATTTTAACGCATAATTAATATGAGAAATTTATTTTCTGTGTTACAGGCTTACAACTTTATCTCATAGCATATTATTTTTGTTATGTGTCACTTTACCAGTAGTACACTATTTTTGTTACAACTTCATATTTTGTGCAACTAAAGGGTTATTTGATGTTCCATGAGCATTTGAGAGACATATATGCTCTTAAAATATGAGTATGGCCATAACTCAAAACTAAATTTTCCAGTTTTTTCCCACATCATGTTCAATCGTTATGGGAGTTGCAAGTTACAACACTAGTGACAATTTTCACAAAAATGGACACGTAAGTGTTCTATTTTTTAAATAATAGATATTTTTAATATTTTAGTTGACAAATTCAATGAATATTTTGTTAAAAATAATTGTTGATTTTATAGTTTACAAGTTTTATTTGGTTCTAATTTATTTTGCAGTAAATTTTAAGGCATAATTAATGTGATAAGTTTATTTTCTATGTTACATGCTTACAACATTAAATTCCAGCATATTATTGGTGTTACCTGTCATATTTTCAGCAATACACTATTTTTGTTATAACTTCACATTTTATGCCACTTGAAGGGTTATTTGATGTTCCATATGCAAAACTAAATTTTCCTTAGTTTTTCAACATTCAATCGTTGCGGAAGTTGCATGTTACAACACTAGTGACCATTTTCATAAAAATGGACAAGTAAGTGTTCTATTGTTTAAATAACATGTATTTTTATTATTTTAGTTGACAAATTTAATGAATGTTTTGTTAAAAAGTGATTCTTGATTTTACTAGGATTATGGGTTCAATTTGGTTGTAATTTATTTTGCAGCATATTTTAAGGTTAAGGCATAATTAATATGATAAATTCATTTTCTATGTTAAAGTCTTACATCTTTGAATTCTAGCAATAGATTATTGTTGTTATGTGTGACAGCATCCTCTATTATATTAGTATTAAATGTAATTAGAAGTCATGTATTATTAAAATAAGCAATAGTTGAAGGTATATTGGAATTAAATGTAATTAGAAAAGTGTATTATTTAAATAACCAACAGTTGAAGTTGTTTTTAGAGTATATATTATTGTTTTTAGAAGAGGAGGTCAATCTCCTCTCGCTTTCAAAATCAATTCCAAATTCCATTAATTCATCATGGTTTCAAATATATGGATAGGGATGCTATGGTTAGGAACCCTGTGAACTAATGTCAGTAGAACTAAAAGTTGAAAACCCAAAAAACAAAATGAAAGAAAAGTCTTGCAGTTGAAAAGTGTCATGTTACTTGTTTTGCAATGCCGTAGGATTTATATTTTGAAATTTATTGATAATGATTCCTACCATTAAAATAACCTTATTTTGAGTATACAAATTTATTTTATGCTTCAAGTATGCTTAAATTTTAAAAACCCCAAAAACAAAAGTCTTGCAAATTGCATATTGCATGAATATTTACAACTTTAGTTCATTCTGTTTTTTTTTTGACAAATTGCATTGATCCTCAAATTAGTGCATCATATTATAAATATTGTTTGAAAATAAATATTAAGTCCAAATTTTTACAGTGTTTATTTGTAACAGTTTTTAAATGATCATTTTTTGCAGGTATCATCATGGCATTACCTCCAATACATTGATAGCAATAGAATCCATGGGTGCACATGGGGCTAAGAATTTTTTTTTTCAAGGACATGTGCAACTTATGGAGAACATGGTCAAATGCCCAATACATAATAAAGTTCTAAGGTGAATTCATAATAGCTTCTCAATTAGTATGATCTCAATGGTTCCCAACACATGCTACCCTTTGCTTTTAGAATTTTAAAATACGTTTCAATTACTCAAGGGGAATCAACATTTCTATAAATATTCTTCCATTTTTTTGCACTATTTATGTCTCTTATCCAAAGTGTTGCAGGTTCCTATAAATCCATATGGAAAAGCAAAGAAAATGGTAGAAAACAACCACAATATCCAAGAATTTTCAAGAAAATCAAACATGGTTGTTATGCTATTGAGGTATGGCTGTAATTATGATAACCTTTGTACACTTTTCTACCAATGGAATGATTTACTTATATTTCCTTTTGTTTTAAATTTCTGATACTATGATATCATGAATTGGGACAGATTTTAAAAATAATAACATATCTATTTAATATTTTCTAGGTTGTGGCAAATACATTCTCTCATGCTCATTTCAACATCTTCAATGAAAATAACATTATTGAAGTAAAACTCAATAAAAACATACTTTGATGTACTATACTCTTTTCTAATTTGAAAAGTTGTGTTTTATGCAGGGTTATGCAGACATTTCCAACAATACACATTTTATGCCACTTGAAGGGTATTTGATGTTCCATGTGACATATCTATTTGTAAAATTAGAGCAAGGTCATAACTCAAAACTAAATTTTCCATATTTTGGCCTATTCATGTTCAATCATGGTGGAAGTTGCAAGTTAGAGCAGTAGTGACCATTTTCATAAAATGGACAAGTAAGTGTTCTATTTTTAAAGTAATAGATTTATTATTTTAGTTGACAAATTCTGGCATAATGAGAAATTTATTTGATGTGTTACGGGCTTACAACTCTAGATTCCAACAATACACTATTTTTAATACAACTTCACATTTTTTGTCACTTTGAAGTTTGGTGTCCTTCCTCACCCCCAACAAAATGAGCTATGGATATTGGGTCAAGAAGGCGTAGAATAATTTACCCATTACCACCTATTGATCAATATTGTTTACCAAGATGATTGAGCAGATCCAGTTCAAGTTTGAGAAACACCTGAATTAGTGGTAGACTTTGTAATACATTTTCTTTGATTAATACAAATTACAGTACATTATTTTTGTTACCTATTCACATTTTGTGCCACATCATGAAGGGTTCCATGTGCATTTGAGAGACATCTCTGTGTAAAATATGAGCATAAACATAATACAAAACTAGAGTTTAGAGATTTTGTCTACATCATGTTCAAGATTGAAAAGTCCTGACCTTACAACTCTTGAGATACATTTAATTATGTATACCGTAAATTTTCACAACTATTGTAAAAAATGTTCTTTGATAATACAAATTACATTTGACATATTTATTATTATGTATGCTTCTTTTGGTGTATTTTTTTTTATTTTTTTTAATAACATTTAAGTTGAAATTTCATATAAAAATCTAAATGAATTTGACAGCCATAGATTTGTATGAAACGTTTAGTGAAAGGCATGAAAAATCCAAGACCGTCATCAAATTTCCATTTGACAGGCATAGTAGATTTGAAATTCCAGGCCTACTTGCATGTATTCATGGGATTTGGTGGGAAATTTTTGATGAAGTAAACATTTAATAAATGTAGAGATTGACCGTTCACGTGTATGGTGAGGGAAAGAGGAATTATTGCAGCAAAGTAGAGTCAAAGATATGACTAATTTTGCTTATATGGTGTTATAAACATTAATTAATATTTGAAAGAACTGAAAACTTGTTAAGAGTTTATTTTTCCCAACCTTTCAAAGGTATTTATTCTTTTATTAAAAAATAAAAATATTTTGTATATCAATGTGATATTATTAAATAAATTTTAAATATTAAATTATTATTTATTCAAAATTATTTATATGAAAATTAATATTAAAAATACTTAGGTTAAATTTAACATTATAACAACTCATTAGTCCTATGGAATGCCATGGTACTATTGTAATTGATTTTTGTGAACTTTGCATTAGTTTACCTTTGATTTACATATTTTAATTTTAACTAATGTTTAATACTATAGTTTCTATTTAAATATAAAAATAAATATAGCATCTATTGGAAACTTAGTTTTATAGCAAATAACACAACAACCAATAGCAAATGCCTATTAAATTTACTGACATGATAACTGAATCTAGTTTAAAATAATGCTTAAACCAATGCCACAACCTTCCCACCATACAACCACCGCTTCTAAGCAAGACTTCTAATACACCACCTAGTTTTTCGTTCCAATGGTAAAGCTTAGTTTCTGTCCAAAAGAAAAGCTTAATTCTAAGTGTATTAGGGTACTAGATTATGTTCTTCAAGAGTTGATGACTTGATGTTGAGTTGTTCAAATTGCTTTAAGATTTGAGTTGATTTGCTTCTGCTTGATCTAGAGGTTTTGCATCTAAATATTCCTATTCTACTGGGTCTACTTCAAATGTATTTGTATAATCTTGAATAAGTTGCCCCTGCTACTATTTGCACCTCTTCCTTAGCTACTAGATCAACTCCAACTGATTAAGTATCAAGAAATCTCTTATTACGAATATGCCTATCACGAGTTATTATTTTCTATTAAATGATTATCTTTGTCCTATGATGAGGTATCGGTATTTGGAACAACCCTAATAGTTAATTGTTATATTGAAGTTAATTGTTGTATTGATTTTGATTTTAAGCGAACAACAATATTCATTTTCTTTGCAAAATTGCTGCACAAGATTATATTGTCCAATAGAACATTATATATATGTTTTTATTTTAAGAAGTGCATTTTTAAAGCGACAAAAGAAAAGTGAGAAGGATAACTTGAGGCTAACAGAGGCTCGGGAGGGAAGTTCAATTTAAGTGGGGCTTTCCAGGAAAACCCCCAAATCCCAAAGTGTTTAGTGTGTTCGTGAGATTAAGATAGACCATGTTAAGAAGTTTCACTATGAAACTGAAAAAATTATGGACAAAAAATTGAGAGTAAGATCAACTTTCTGTAAAGAGCACCAAAAATACTCACTCAAGGATGGATTACATTCATTGTTCATTAGTATTCATTGGGAGTAATTAAAACTTCATATTAATTAACCAATGGAATCCTTCCTAGAAGTATCATTTTCAACAATCATGTTCTTCCCTATGGCTCTGTCATTCTCCCATTTGTTTGTTGCTTCAATTTCCATGTTATCAATAGGAAATTTCATGTTTCCATTTCTCATATTGTTTCCTTGTCTATGATTCCAGCTTCTTCAATGCAAGCATGAAGATTAGCCAAATGCATGACCCATGATAGGAAATAATAAGGCTCCAAGTTCCTATTCTAGGACACCAACTCTAGCAAGACCATCCCATCTCACGATCATCGAGACCCGAATCATGTCATGATTTGGGAGTTTCAACTGCTTTCCCGCAAATAAAAAATATTATAGGTAAGGAGATAAAAAATCCCCCCCTCCTCAAAGAGTTAGAATATTTACAAGCAACATATAATAAAGGAATAATTCACATCCCTAAATAATTGCTCTCTAAGAGACTTTCCATATGAAGCCATAACGCAGCCCCGAGAAATATCATTTAGTTAAGTATTATGTTGGGTGGTAAACTGAATAACTAGCATCATCAACTTGATTTGGAACTAGATATATAGAAAATGGATCTCAAATTGTAATATATTAAATTAACATTGTGCATGGACCTTTCTATGTTCTTGAATTTCCCATTTCTCAAGTCTCTAGTGTTATGGGATTAGATGGTGTTTGGTGGGTGAAACTTGATCAAACTGTTATATATCTAGGGGAGGATAATATGGGGTACCTAGGGAGGTATACATGGGAAATAAATGATGTAACATGTACCTAAATGAGAATAATATATGTAATGGATACCAAATGGGAATAATTAATGTAATGTGGCATTGATAGTGGAATATGCTCCACTTGATGGTTGGGGGTTAGTTAGAAGAAATAATATAATAATAAGGCATAATATACTCACGAGAAAGTATAAATAGACATAAACCCCTAATTTGACTTTATTGCATTGTACTTTTGTTTTGTGCATTCAATTTAGCAATTAAAACTCATAGATCTTACTCTCCGATTGTATCCCTCAACATTATAATTTCCACAATAATAAGTTTCAATGCTTAAATTGGTTTTATAACTCATTTTAATACTTTGTTATCATAGGTTAATCCCTTGTTTAAAATATTAATCCATTGCTGGTGCACCTCATATGTATCCAATTTGTTGTGTGATTCATTATTAAACTCATTTGTTATGATCGCCTTATTCACTCTATTTCATATCTCTTTCAAATCCTTTCCATTTAATTATTCAAGTATTTGTGATTATAATTATAATTTTAATGTTGTCCTACATACATTGTAAATATTCTATTGGTGTTTTAGTAATCCATTGTATGTTTGTAAACATTTAGAATCTATTAAAGGGTGGTTTATGAGATTAGGAGCAGGTTTGTTTTAGATTGTTGAAACTATGATTTTAATTTAGTTTGTGTTGTTTTGTTTGTATTTATATTCATTTGCTTTGATTTATTTTTCTTGTAGCTTAGTGAATTGCTACAGGAACAATCCATTGAAGATAAGTATTTAACTTGAGAGACATGATCTTGCAGTTCAATGCTAAGCTAAACCCATGGTTTTAGTTTTCTTTGTCAATTCTTGTTTACTTTCTTTTAGTCCATTTTGAAGTGTGTTTACCAGCATTAGTAATAATATTAGGCTAAACTAGGTTCTAATCCCGTATTTCCTGTGCTTTCACTTCTAATTATACGATTACCTCGGTTAATAATTTACTGTCAATTAATTAACATATATTTAGCTCGAGAACTCTTATAATAGAGTAGTCTACTCTTCCAATGGAGAGTCACCATTTGAAACTTGTTTTGGGTATCTTCCACCTTCACCTCTATATGTCATTTTATGGACACCAAGGGTAATGGAAAACACCATAGTTGAAGAATTGAGAGCCAAATTTTTTATTGATAAGATCAGAAAAATACATTTACAAGTACAAGAGGCACTAAAGAATTCACAGGAAAAGCAAAAGGAAAGACATGACCAGCAGAGGGTTGAGAAAACATAAGGTGGGAGATAGAGTTTGGTTCCACTTGAATAAGGAAATACAACAAAGTCCTAGTAAGAAGATCAAGGAATTACGGTATGGTCCTTTTGAAGTGTCGGAGAAGGTAGGAGATGATGCCTAGATAAACTTTGTGTAATGCCACATATGCACATTTACTCAATAGTGAATGTTGAAAATATAAAACTATATGAATCTTTGATGTTGGACCAAGAATTTGAACATGTCTTACCTTCTGTAGAGGAATTTGTACCAGAGGCCCAGAAAACGTTAGTAGAAGACATCATTTTGTGGAATAAGTTTAGAACTACTAGGAAATGATAGTTTGAACTTTGGAAGGTGGGGTTTAAAGGAAAAATTCCATGAAATGCTAAATGATAATCTAAGGAGATGGTAGAGGAACAATTTCCTCATTGAGCATGAAATAAAATACTTTGGGGACCAAATTCCCCCTTAAATCGGGAGGTGTGATTTGAAATCGGATCAATATATAACTTTTCATTTATGTTGGTGCTTTATGGGTGGAGAAATTGGATGGATTGTCTTGTAGTGCACATTTTAGGGGCATGTATCACTTTGCATATTTGGGGTTTAGAACCTTTTGGGGCATGTTTGAGGGATTAAATGATGTTTCTTGGGGTCAATTTCATTGCTTGTTCCATTCCCCTTCACATGATTTATGTGTATTCGAGACATGATCATTTACACATAACTCATGAATAATTAACGACTAGAAAAGTTTGTTAAACATAAAGTTTGCATGGTATTTATATGTTGAGTCCTTAAACTTAGAGATTGCACGGCATTTAAATTGTCTTATTTGGCTTAACATCTATCATATATTTTGAAGTCCTTAAACTTATAGATTGCATGGCATTCAAATTATTTAAATTTTTTTGGCTTAACATTTATCATATAAGGTTAGGTCCTTAAACTTAGAGATTGCAAAACATTTAAATAATCTTCTTTGGCTTAAGGATTTAGGTGAATTAGCCAAAGCATTTAGGTGAATTTGAAGTATTTGATAGTTTTTTTTTTGTGTTTGTTACATTGAGTAATGTCTCCAACTTTACTAAAAGGTATTTCTCTAACACAAAATCTATAAAAAAAAACTAGAAGAAAAACATCCATGCAAAAGTATAAGTATTATCCATCTAAAAGGTATGCTTCAATGATGTCGTGAGACAATTACTAATGGCCTTATTCACAAGGCATATTTTCTTTGTTAAAAGGCTGATACAAATCCTTCTTTTCTTTACTAATAACTTGTTATCATTTCATCTTATATCAACACCTATAAGCAGTGTCGGGGACATTGCCACATGGTGGCTCTTGTTTATATTGTAACAAGTTCTGAAGTAAGGCTCCATAATAGAATAGTGTTTTTGGTTTCGATTTTTTTCTGTTGTTCCTCCATTTCCATTAGTATGCAGCAACCAATGGCGCACATGATCAACATGTAGTATCTACAAACTGTTGGATGCCACAGTATAGATAACTCACCCAATTGAGAGATCCCAGGCTTTAAATCGCAGTTCCGGTGAGTGTAGATGTATCGCTACACTCTTCAAACTCAGTCTCCATGAAGCTCTAATCTCACATGTTAGGGTTTAGGTATCGCAACTTTGCAGCTCCATGTCCAACATAGGGCTCATTTCATGTTCATTGGAGGAGATGCAACAAAGTCATAGATCAACACAATGATATCTTCAACGATATTTCTAAATCCAACAAAACAATAATACACAGTCATCCCTGGGTTGCTATGAATCCCTAGGTCACGTGGCTAAGCGTGTTTGAAGAAATTGGCAGAAGAAACTTTTGTGGTCCAGATCATTTTGATTGCATCCACAAATGGCTGGATGCTATGCGCTGACGTTCCAACGTGGCAACTTCCTTTCCTCTTCCCAAGAAGGTATTGCAATTCACATGTCGCCATAGTTCAAATTGCAAGAAGGAAAATTGTTCCACTTTGGGTTGAACACATATTTCTTGAGTTTGGAATTTTGTCGAGAGTCCAAAATTCTTCACATGCTTCTATCGACATCAATTACAATATTCCTCCTGCAGAAGAACTGGAACTATGGTGCCGTGATATGAAAACTTATCACTCTTAACACATATTTCACATTATCTCATATGCACCACGAGAAAATGAGTGCAGCTAGAAAGACATTAGAGTTCACGTTGGGTTCACCAACTTAGAGCTCTAAGTCATACCTCTTCATGTTGTAAATTTAATCTTGTGATCTCTCTTCCATGGTCCAACAATGACAAGATACAAGCCGATGAATAATGTAAAGAGAAAAATAAGCAACAGTAGTTGTTGGAGAAGGCCGTGACTATCTGCGGCCAGTACCTATATCTTAAATCGCGAGTAGGAACATTCAACACACTTAGGCAACTAGGGTTTGATTCCTAAACCATTCAAAACTTGTTATTGGAGGAGGTGCGTCCACACACAAAAAACACTAAATGGAGCGAGGCAACCTTCACAATCTTCAAATCTTTGCAATCTTCAAATGGAGAGTGGACTAGATGTGAGAGATACAATAGGGTAATTACCATTCTAGCTGATTGTGCAGACAGAGGAGAATAACTATGAATGCCCAGGTACATAGATCTATAAGTCTGATACAGAAAAGGGGTCTTTGGTGGCAGATTGAGGAGCAAGTAGACCCACTAAGACTCAGCTGTAGTAGGTATGTATGAGAAAATATGGCAAAGTTTTGGCAAATAACACAATCTACAAGATTTAGCAGGTATGCAAGAGAAAATATGGCAGAGTTTTGGCAAATAACACAAGCCACAAGATTTATAATGGCTCTAATACCACTAATAGGAGCCCTATAGGGATCATAGCTCTATAGGGATCATATATCTATGTGATATCTATAGACATCTTGACCTATATCCATCCCAACCAAAACATCTCTATATACTTAGACAAACATCTCTATTCACAACCAAATGTTCCTTCTTCTACATGCTTCTAAGGATATAGGATAAGGCTCACTACATAGCAAGGGTTACCTATAGACTTCTACATACTTATGGTTCAATGGATATAGGAAATAAATTGCAAATTAGTAATCACCAATATTAAAGCACTATTTCAAGTTTGATTAACCAAATATGAAAATATTTTTTTTAACACACTACAACTCATAAATCATGGGATTTAGGTATTCTTATATTCATGTTGATTTAAATTTTTAAATATTTTTTTGATTTCCATGTTAAACAACTAGTGGTCAAATTTCAAAATTTATGCCTATCCTCATGCTTACATTCATAACTCATTCAATACCAATGAAGACATTGAACCTTAAGGGGAAGAGTTTTGTCTCATGTTACCATAACATGAAGTGACTAGGAAGCCACATTCAAAAACATGACACTTGAATTAAGAGGTTAAATTGTCAAATAAAAAGAGTTGATTATCTGCATTACCATAACAAAACACATCATGCCATGACAACGCCACTTCATGACATCATTTATTTTCAAAATTTGGAATCTCCAACTCCGAATGAATCTCTAACTCCCCATGAAGTCTACATACCCCGCATAGTAAACATGGAATTTCCTTGGGATAAGAAATATATAATTATAGCTCTAGAGGCCAACAAAAAAATTTTCTTCTAACATATGAATCGTGATGAATCCATGGATGACACCAAACATGGATTTAAAACTTTGACCAGTTTACTAGAACATTGGGTTGAGGTGGACCTCCCTGTTGTTTATTCATGGGATGAGATCTACAGTTGTTCATTTATTTTGCTACAAACATCATCATCATAATATTGGGATTAGATTAGATTTCTATAGTTTTCATATACATTGCACAACACCTCACAAGTCTACATGCTCTCCAAGTCAACATTTCAAAGTAAGCTATTGAGTTAAATATAGATTTATGGCTATAGAATTATGGCTATAATTCTATAGACAAACACCCAATGATTAGTGAAATTTTTTATTTTTCTTAAGACTTAATTATGAGCCAAATCATGATGTATAAAAGCTTCAATGACCCTATAAAAATTTATCAATTAGAGTGAGTAAAAAAAAACATGCACAATAAAGATTAAGATACATTTAAAGTGACTAATGTGGAAAGAGAAAACTTCCAAAGCAAACCAAATTGACAATGCAGTTTCCAAAACTATCATAATTGTATTATGAAAAATAATGATCATACATGAATCTAGTCAATGTAATTTAAACTAACAAGTTACAATCATCACTAAATGTAAAAGAAAAACACCAAAGGAAAGTGGAGTAACCAAATTGATAATGTAGTTTCCAAAACTATCATAATCGTATTATGAAAAAGAATGATCATACATGAATCTAGTCAATGTAATTTAAACTAACAAGTTAAAATCATCACTAAATGTAAAATAATAACACCAAAGGAAAGTGGAGTTTAATTTGTGAGACTCGGTCAAAGTTTAAAGTGAGATCCCCAAGTTGTTTCACCTGGAGCTAGTTGAAGCCTCAACATAATGCATGATTCATATCTTTTTATATCTTTTGAAAGAAATTTCACATAGGTATTTCATTTACTTTTTTATTTTATCTTGTTTGTTAGAAGTGACAGTTTTTGGTTTCTCCGAGTTGTTTTTTGAAAATAGGTACTAGTGAAGGAATGGATATGACTTTGAGGGTATTATCTAGATCATGTGTGAGAAACATGGGAGATATTCCTTTACACCCCTATGACATATTCCTTACCCCTATGACATTTATAAAATATTCCTCTTACATAGTTATAACAAATTTGTTTCATGCAAGAATGTGTAAAAACTATTATAGGCATGGGTAGGGTGCTACACCAAGGGATGTTCTTTGGAATCTCGATATCCTCCTTCAAGGCTATTGTTAGTATGCTGTTTTGTAAGCACCCTTCTCTCTTTTCAAGTTTGATTACTTGAGGGTGTTTTTGCTAGATAGAGTTTTTAATTCTTGCACATGGGGAGTGTGAGAGACTCCATAAGGCTTGTCATAAGTTATTGTAGTTGCTTGAGGTCATTATTACATTTTTCATATGTGTGAATGAGAAGATATATATATTTTATTCCAAATATTTTATCTACTACATTAATATCATTATTTGTGTAGATTAGATTTCATTTATTTGTAGGGATGATTTCATCTCTTAATATGAGTTGTTTGCACTGTAAATTTGTCCACTTAACACTATTGTTTATAGATATTTGAAGCTTTGATTGGTGTTCTAGTCTTTGGATTTTAGTAGTACTAGGAAAAATTGTTTATGTTCATATGACTATCATGTGGATGTAATAATACAATATGGCATTATTGTTGTGCATTTGATATTCTCTACATCCATGTATAGAATTGATTGCTACTTGTTAGAGGGAGCCATCAAAGGATCTCAATGAGTATCATTTCTAGAATACCCTAGAGATTCGAGTAATTCATGGTATATATTAGCATTAGGACTAATGAAGGGTTAAGGGTGTGATTCCCTAGCTATTGTAGATGGTGTGTAGATGTTGAATCATGCCCAAGAGGGCTGTTTCGCAACTCTTGCTAGGTTTTTTATTTGATTTCAACAATTGGTTTGTTTGTTGATGCATGTTCTATGTTTGTAGGATGACTACTCTTAACCTTAAAGAGTGTGTTCATCTAGAGGATAATTACAACTTTATACCTTGGTAGTTTTGACTAATTGTTGTTGGAGAAGATGTATCTTTGTGATATTGTAGAAGGGACCGTATCATCCTTGTTTAATCTAATGATGCTAGTTTACTATATATACATAGGAATACTGTTTCCAAAACAAAGAGAATCCTTTAAAGGATTTAGTTAAGAAATTTTTTATCCATCACAATGTGGAAAAGTTAGCTAATGATACTATGCATCCAACATTAATTACTTTGTATCAAAGTGGAAATGTGTCCCATAAATTGATATTGTTTAATCAACCCATGCATACACACTTGAGTGGCACAAAAATGATAATAATTACTCGATGAAGATTACTTAGATCAAATATCATCTCACGACCATTAGGATGAAGGTAAAGATTGAGGAGTTGGTATTTCTCACACTAAACGAGTTTTTAGAGCCATAATAATCCTTTTTGCAAAGTTCTTGTGGATGTGAGTACATGTCTATTTTTTATCAAATTTGGGATACCTTCAACTAAGAGGAGACGAGGAGAGAATCAATCATAAGAATTAATAATGATATTTGAAATCAAATCCTCATCCTTAATGTGATAAAAGGAGGAAAGCAAGGATGACTCAAGAAGGGTCAAAAGGAAAAGTCATGATCATCATATCATGGAACAAATACTTGAGTCACGTGAAGTGTTTCAAGTGCCACAATATGAGCCACTATGCATCCTAGTGTCTTGAGAAGAAGAGGGAAAAGAACAAGCAACATAAGCAATTTGTAGGGAGTGCAAAAGCTTCAGGCAAAGTGGATCAGTTAACATCCAAGCTTAAGAATGTGTTCTCCAGGGTATTGTGTTTTTCCATTAACAACATCTTTGTTTTAGTGTGGTATGTGGACAATGAGCTTCTATACACACATGGAATTGAAGAAGAATAATTTCAACATACTTCAAAATAAAGAGGCCAACATATAATTGAAGTTAGGTAATGATACCACATATCCAATTACCAGAACATGTTTATCTATTTTTACATGCCATCAAGTGATGTTCTTGAGTTGAGTGATGTTTTATATGTTCCTAGTTTGACTAAGAATCTTCTTACAGTTTCAAACGTGACATACCTTAAGTGTCTGATTGAGTTTGATAATAATAAACTCATCATAAGATATTGCGACAAGAAGAATGGTTGAGTCTCAACCAAGGGTGTGAGAGAAGGTGGTTTGTATAGTTTGATTGCACATTTGATGAAAACTAGTGCTTCAGTGCATGCCTAGGACAAGTCAGGAGATCTTTGGAACAATAGATTTGGTCATCTGCACTATGGAATGCTATCACTCTAGGAGGACATAGTGCAAGGATTGCTAGACTTCAATACTTAAAAGGTAAGAGTGTACACTTGATAATCATGCACATATTGCTTTTTTAAGAAATAAGAAGAAGTTAAGTGGACTCTTCATCTAATTTATTCTGATGTATATGGACCTATCTTGTCAACTTGTTTGACATGCAACATTTCTTATGTTTTATTTATTCATGATTTCTCTAGAAATGGTGGGAATTTGTTTATGAAAATTAAGGATGGAGTCTTTAGTAAATTTCAATAGTTTAAAGCTCATGTGGAGAATGATGCAAATAAAAAGGTTGAAGTGTTGAGGTCTAAAAATGAAGGAGAGCAAGAGTCCAAGGAATTTAATGCAATATTTAAGGAAGTAGAATCACGAAGGAGCTAAAAGTTACTTACTACTTGTAACAAAATGGTTAGAGACGAAGAATTTGTCCATCATGGAGACAACAAAGGCTATGATCCATGACTTGGATTTTCCCATGTGTTTTTGGGTAGTGGTGTGCAATACAACTAAGTACATTGTAAATTGATTTCCTCATAGAACATTAACATACTGTAAGACCGTATAAAAATCCTTTACTAGTAAGAAACCACATGTATCTCACCTTTATGTATTTGGTTGTTTTTGCTCATAATATTCATCTACTTGACAAGAAGAGAGTTAAGTTTGAACCCTTGAGTATTAAGGGTATTTTTATTGGGAATTGTGAAACATCCAAGACTCATCAAATCTAAATTTTAGTGCAACATAAGATTCATTAGAGGAAATTTGAGGTCTAAAATGTGCCTCCCAAGGAAAATAATAAAATAATAGTTAAACAATAAAATAATATTTATGAATTTTGGAAGAAAAGAGAAAAAACTATTTCTTTTCTTCGTATTTCAAGATTCTCACACAAATTTCATATCTACATCCAACGAGTATCCACACTACATACTTTTGATGGACCGCACCCCACGAAAAATGAGAAATACATGAAAAAAATTTACACATTTTTTTCATGTATTTCTCATTTTTCTTGGGGTGGGCCCATCAAAAGTATGCAGTTTGGGTACTAGTTGGATAATTCTGCATCCAACGAGTGCTCCCACTTGAAATTTTTTGAGTAAAACCACATAGTAAAAAGAAAAAAATAGTTTTTATGACAAATATGCCAAGTCAACCATTATGGTTGATTTTTTTCTTGAAATTCTATTGGCTCAATCTTCTTTTTTATAAAATTACTTTAGTTAGCTCTTTTTCTTATGAACCCTATTTTAGGCCCCAAATTTTCTCTAATGACGATAAATAGAAATGATGGTAAATAAAGATTTTAATAAAGATGAATGATCCTCATGTTTTGAGTACCCTCCTGTATAGATTGTAAAATGCAAGGTAATGGTTAATCCACTGTATAATCCAGCAAATAAATTTAACTTAGATTAAGATCAACACAGTGTACATCATATGGAGAGGATTGGCTACCCTAAGTTCAACTATGAAGTCAAGTTGGCTTACTAAGACATTTAAGGGAGTAGAGAAAGTACGAGTAATGAGGAATACGCAGAGTATAAATAGATGAACGCGTGAATGAATAACGAATAAGACGCCCTCGATTTGATTATACAAGAGTGCCCGGGAAATGACTCTTCTCCATAACACCACCTGGAAAATTATCTTGGAAAAATAGCTTAAACCTTTCCAACACACTATAGAAGGCACCACAATTATCAATATGCTTTATTGGTTGGGGTGGGCGATGTGCTAACTTTTTTTTCATCTTACTTTACTTAGTGTTTCTTACTTACTTTACTAAGTGTTTTTTTAGAAAAGTGTGTCGTATTTAATTTATTTTTTTTCAAATAATTAAAAATTATTATATTGAATGAAGGGAAGCAAAAATAGTCTTTATATATTTAAAGCTATATTAATATGTAAATATATTGTAAAATAATATTAATATTTGAATGCATTTTTTTGTTAATTGTAAAAATAATATTGATATTTTTTTTATTTGTAAAATAATATTAATATTTGAATGTATTTTTTTCTTAATTATAAAAATAATATTGATATTTAAAAGTATAGGAATATGTTTTTCTTAATTATTAAAATAATTGATATTTTTGAAAGTATGATAGAGAAAATAGTCTTTATATGTTGAAGGATATTTAAATAGCTACTGTTAAGATATTTAATAGTTGTTATGACCAATCAAGTGTGGTTTATGTCTCTCAAATTGTGTATGTATTCTGCCTTTTGTAATATTCAAAATTTTTAGCTCTTTTCGGTATATAATATAATATATGTTTATTTTAATTTTTAAGGTGGTTTTGAGGTTTATCCCTTGTATCTGGTAGTTTTGGGCACTACCATAGTCTTTGTGATAATAGGGAATGGTATTGAAGGGCTTTTTTGCATCTAGGTCTAGTAAAAATGAGTACATCTTAGGTGAAAATAGAGGTTGGGATTGATCTATGTTAATCTCCACACATTTCCATGGTTAGATCTATTTTCCCATGTTCTTGGATGTTTTACTATTTTCTATTTTTTTATCTCTGTTAATTAGCATTTTTTTTTTGCTGCATATTTAAAACTTTTTATTTATGTTAATGAATAATTTTAGAATTGAATATAATGTATAGTAGTTATATAAAGTTTAATTTTTTTTCATTTTTGATAAGATTTAATCTTAATTTTTCAATATTTAAAATTTATTTTTGATTGCAAAACTAGATTCAATGTTTCTAACTATCTTTCTTTCATCTTATTCATATTGTCTTAGTATTTTATATTTAGAATTCTAACAGTTTCAACTAAAAATGATAATAAAAAAATATAAAAAGTCCAATCATCTCATCTTTAAATGTCTCTAAATAGATATCATTTCATAGTGAAATTTGTAAAATTTGTTGTGTTTTATGCCAAAATTATAATTGACTCTAAAGATAGTGGAATCCATAATTTCAATCCACAGGGTGCTTGCATGTAGGCCTGGAATTTGATGTGGTACAAGACATATGGAGCAAATTTAAATGTATTTGACAGGTTATATAAAATGCTACATGCCAGCGTCTATGTGCATTAAAAATTTTGAACCGTCAAATTGTTGTCTGATCGTTCAAGCCACCAGTCATAAATGCGAGTACTTGAGTTGACAAGGTTTTAAGAGAGCTGGTACTAGTAGCCTGGTGTATTTATGGTGGGTACGAGTATCAAAAAATAATTTCATATTGTCTGCAGAGACAGGACTCAGGACTGAGTTAATTTGCACTGCCCAGCATTAATGGGAACATTGGGAAGCCTTTCGAAATTAAATTGGCCTGATCTAGCCCTCCACCTTCTTGTTAGAATAATCAACCCATATTTTACCCACTTAGACATTAATTCATTTACTTTTGTCTTATTTGCCTAGTTCATGTGTCCCACCTTGTGCAAGTTGCTAATTGCCTATCCATAGAGGTCAAACTTGCCATATTTGACTCATGTAGCGCTTGGGAAAGCCTTAGGAATCAAATCTGCTTTATTCTTGGCCTCCTAGGTGCCTATCTGCTTTTTCTGCTTTACTGCCTGCTTTTTCAGTGTTTTAAGGCACATAGGAAAGCTAGACTAGGTGAGGTGAACTATTTTTTTGTCCTCTTCATCCTCCACTCTTTTCTCCATGAAAAATCATGTATGAGCTGCCATTCCACCACTCTTTAGCTTGCCCATGCACCCTTGCCAATTCGTGAGCTCCATGACAGATTTGGGATCAGCTTTTTACACCTATGGGGGATTTGCCTATTTTTGGTAAGCCTACTTTATGCTAGATTTGGATGCTTCCTAATGCATTCATTTTCTTGATGTATTATATTTATTCAGCAGCGTATGATATTACAGGGTTGTCTATTGTACACTCAATTAATATAATTTTGTGTTACAGCTCCATATTCAGTCTCTCTTGTGAGCAATTTTGCAAGATCAATTGTTAATTGTTGTGAGTGAAATTAATCTATTGCTGGCCTGAATTTCTACATGGTATCAGAGCCATTGTAGGTTGTTACTCTCCTTCAAAAATTGTTTTGCAGGTTCGACATCAAGACTGGGAGCCTTCTACTGACAGCCAGGACATATTTTCTAAAGCTATGGATTCACAGAAAACTATCTTGACTCCCTTCAACTATTTTGAATGGAAAGCAGAGATGGAGATCTTGTTGAGAGAGAAAGGCCTCTACAGGGTGACTATGGCTATAGAAGCAGAGCCCAATGCTGCTGCAGAGAAGATCAAATGGCACAATCCGAGAGATGAGTCCTATGGCCTCCTATGTCTCAGTATTTCCCGAGACCTCCTTTTCCATCTCGATGGATTAACATCACCGGATCATGTATGGGAGAAGATTTATAATCTTTTTGTAAAGATAGATGAGATGAGGGGACATCATATCGAGAATGAGCTGATTTCTCTGAGTCCTAATAGCTTTGAATCCCTGCATCTATATTTCTCCAAGTTCAAAGCACTAGTTTTGCAGCTGAAGCAGTGTGGTATCGAAAAGAAAGATGATCAGCTTGTATTGGACATCCTCTCAAAGCTAGGACCTGACTACTCAGTCTTTGTTTCGACCTTCTATGCCACAAAACTCACAGCTCGAACCTGGAAGATGCCTAGCCTTGCAGATTTCATGGAATCTCTCACACAAGAACAGGACAAGCTGGTGATGATGGGCACCATCAAACCATCCAAAGACCAAGCACTCATTGTTGGAGATTCAAGGGTGGATTCAAAAAGAAAAAAGAAAGCTAAAAATCCACCTGAGCAAAAGAGAGACAAGAAACAGTCTCCAGAGGATCAACAAGGTCCCAAGAAAAATACCCAAAAGAAGAAAAACAAAGGTGAAATGAACAAGTGCACATACTGCAATAAGGGAAATCACACTAAAAGCTCTTGTATGAAAAAGCAAATTGATATGCTGACCCAAATCCTGGAGAAGAATGGCATCTCCCTTCCAGAAAGCTCAAAGAAGAGAGAAGGAGGATCAATTTCAGATGACAGAGAGAGAGTTCATGCATTGGTTGCTGGCACATCAAGCTCACCCAGTTTTATCATTGATTCTGGAGCATCAAGACACATGGTTTCGACTAAGGAGGCCTTCTCCTCATTGGACAAGTCGAAAGGACCATCTATTGTACTGGGAGATGACTCTTTCACTGAAAGTATGGGCAAAGGAAGGATAGATCTTGATCATGGTCAGTTCAACAATGTGTTGTATGTCCCTGGTCTCGCCTCCAACCTCCTTTCAGTGTACCAGATGACCCACACTGGGTCTCCTAAGAAGGTCATATTCTCCCCTGATGAAGTTGAGATCACAGAGATCTAAAGTGGTAGAGTCATTGCAAAAGCAGTTGCAAATCATGCTCAAAAGGTATACATGTTCTCACACTTCCTACCCTACTCAAACCCCTCTGCTCTTTTTATCCATGCTAATGAAGCTAGCAAGCTATGGCATGAAATATTTGGCCATCTAAATTACAAGTGTTTGTCTGATCTTAGTGAGAAAGAAATGGTCATAGGGATGCCCAACATAAAAATTTCCAAAGGAGTCTACCAAGGTTGTATCCTAAGAAAAAAACCAGAGCACAAATTTGAGAAAGCTAGTCATGAGAGAACCTCTGCACCCCTCGAGCTGATTCACAGTGATGTTGCTGTCCCAATCCCTCATATGTCCATGAGTTAGGCCAAATATGCATTGACCTTTATTGATGATTTTTCCAGGTATTGTTGGGTTCACTTCCTGAAACACAAGTCTGAAGTTTTTGGCCTATTCAAAGTCTTTAAGGCTTTGGTTGAAACCCAGTCTGGAAGGAAACTCAAAGCCCCCAGATCTGACAATGGTGGTGAGTATGTCAAGTCTGAGTTTATTAACTATTGTGCAGATGCAGGTATTCAGATGCAGCATTCTATCCCTTACACACCACAACAAAATGGTGTTGCTGAGAGGAAGAACTGATCACTGAAGGAGATGGAAACATGCATGATGGAGGCCAAAAATTTGTCACCAAAGTACTGGGCCAAAGCTATCAACTGTGCATCCTATATCTAGAATAGGGTGCCTCACAAACAGCTTGATGGTATGACTCCCTTCGAAGCATGGAGTGGGCACAAGCCAGATGTGACCCATTTCAGGATTTTTGGCTCAAAGGCTTGGGCTAGGATTCCAACAGAGAAGAGGAAGGCTTTGCAGCCCCAAATCCAAGAGTGTCTTTTTGTTGGATACTCTGAATATTCTAAAGGGTACAAGTTGATAAATTTTAGCACAAACAAATCCTTCATTGAAAGGTGTGTTCAGTTTGAAGAAGAACCCCTTGCAGCAGTGGAAGTTGGTGAAGCCTCTTCACCACCTGAACCTCAAGAAGTAAGTAAAGAGTTTGTTGAACATGTTGATTCTGATTTTTCTGATGGAGATGAGTTTATTGTAGACCAAAAAATCCCCAAAAGGCCTAAATGGGAAGCCAAGACACTACATGCAATAGGAGAGCTAGTTGGGGATCCCAATGACCCAAGGAGGACTAGATCTCAATTTGAGAGTGGTCTGTGCATGAAGGATACTATGTTTTCTGAAAAATTCTATTTGATGGTGGAGTCTGATCCTCAAACATATGAATAAGCAGCAGGAGATCCAAGATGGAAAAAATCCATGAAGGAGGAGTTCAGCTCACTCCAGAAGAGAAACACATGGGAGCTAGTGGATCTTCCTCCAGGAAGAAAGTTAGTCCAGTGTAAGTGGGTCTATAAGACCAAATTTGCTGCTGATGGTTCACCACTGAATTACAGGTCTATATTGGTAGACAAAGGCTACTCACAAGTTCATGGCATTGATTACAGTGAGACCTTTGCCCCAGTGGCAAAGATGGATTCCATCAGGCTAGCTCTAGCCATTGCAACCTCAAGGCAATGGGAGGTACATCATATGGATGTAAAGTGTGCCTTTTTGAATGGATATCTCACTAAGGAGATATATATGTAGCAGCCTAAAGGTTTTTCTACTAACCCTTCTCTTGTTTGGAGGTTGAGAAAGTCATTGTATGGGCTAAAGCAAGCCCCCAGGGCTTGGTATGCCAAGATAGATAGCTTCTTGCTATCTCTGAATTTTGTTCGGTGCAAATTAGATCCAAATTTATATTTGAAGTTAGTTAATGGTTCATTAATGATCATTGTGTTATATGTTGATGACCTCCTCATTACAGGAAGCTCACAGGCTGAGATTGCTTCCTTAAAAGGAGCTATGAACCAAGCCTTCTCCATGACAGATTTGGGGCTCTTAAGTCAATTTATGGGGCTTGAGATTGCTCAATCCAAAGCTGGAATCAAGGTGCACCAGTCCAATTATGCCTTGGATTTGCTGATCAAATCCAGAATGCAAGATTGCAAAGCAAGCAAAACTCCTTTCCTTTCAGAAGTGAAGCTGGAAGAAGATGATTCTCCACCGATGGTAAACAATACACTGTATAGGCAATTGATTGGATGTTTATTGTATCTGACACATAATCGACCTGATATTTGTTATGCAGTAAGTGTGGCTTCTAGATACATGGATCAGCCTCATGAGATCCATTGGAAAGCAGCCAAGAGGATCCTTAACTTTGTTCAGGGAACAAGGACACATGGGATATTCTATAAAGCAAAATCTGATCTTGATTTGATTGGATTTACTGACAGTGATTGGGCAGGTGATAGCACAGATGGAAAGTACACATCAGGATATGTGTTCATACTTTCAGAAGGGCCAATCAGCTGGTCAAGCAAGAAACAGAGTGCCATTTCACTCTCATCTACAGAAGCTGAGTACAGAGGAGTTGTTAATGCAGCAACTCAATGTTTATGGTTGTAGGGTTTACTTGGAGAGTGTGGCTTCGAACCTGAGTACTCAACTACCATCTACTGTGATAACCATATTACCATTCGAATCTACAAAGATCCAGTTCAGAAGCAGAGAACCAGAAACATTGAGATTCACATGCACTACATCAGAGAGCTTGTGCATGATGGCACCATTCACCTACTCTTCTGTTCATATTCAGAACAAGTAGCTGATATCTTCACCAAAGCATTTTGTGAGAATACCTTCAGCAATCTCAAATCACTGCTGGGGATTGCTGATCATGCTGTAAAAGCATGAGCGGAGACAAGATTCTACAATTTTGTTTTACAGTCCATGTTTAAGGGAGGATTTTCCCAAGTTGGTTTCGCCTCTTTCCTTGGTTGTATAGACTTGCAGTATGTAAAAGGGTGACTAAACCTTGTTGCTAGGCCCTATATTTTTGATATATTACTCATAAATTCAGGCTTAAGGGGGGGTGTTAGAATAATCAACCCATATTTTACCCACTTAGACATTAATTCATTTATTTTTGTCTTATTTTCCTAGTTCATGTGTCCCACCTTGTGCAAGTTGCTAATTGCCTATCCATAGAGGTCAAAATTGCCATATTTGACTCATGTAGTGCTTGGGAAAGCCTTAGGAATCAAATCTTCTTTATTCCTGGCCTCCTAGGTGCCTATCTGCTTTTTCTGCTTTACTGCCTGCTTTTTCAGTGTTTTAAGGCACATAGAAAAGCTAGACTAGGTGAGGTGAACTAGTTTTTTGTCCTCTTCATCCTCCACTTTTTTCTCCATGCAAAAGCATGTATGAGCTTCCATTCCACCACTCTTTATCTTGCCCATGTGCCCTTTCCAATTCATGAGCTCCATGACATATTTGGGATCAGCTTTTTACACCTATGGGGGATTTGCCTATTTTTGGTAAGCTTGCTTTATGATAGATTTGGATGCTTCCTCATGCATTCAATTTCTTGATGTATTCTATTTATTCAGCAGCCTATGATATTATAGGGTTGGCTATTGTACACTCAGTTAATATAATTTTGTGTTACAGCTCCATATTCAGTCTCTCTTATGAGCAATTTTGCATGATCAATTGTTAATTGTTGTGAGTGAAATTAATATATTGCTGGCCTGAATTTATACAATTCTCCTCAAAATACTCTGTAACCATCAATCCAGGCTTGTGGGTGTTAATGGAGTTGAGTCAGTTGAGAGTGAGACCATAATGCTATTGCTACTAGCTACCACCAGCTACAGACAATCGGAATTCAGAGTTCCATAATCCGTGTACTACCACTAGATACAGACAACTAGACTTCCAAAACGACTGTTTTAAGGTACACCATAATCTCCTTTCTTCTATTTTTTTTTGTATTTTGGTTTTGTTCCATGGTAAGGGGTTGGAACTTGGCCTTCCTCCTCTATGAGCGCTAGATGGTGGTTTTTTTTATCATTATTTTACCCTGGTTGGAACTTGGCCTTCCTCCTATAGCGTGAGATGGTGGTTTTTTTTATCATTATTTTCACAGGCATGATACCTGTGTTATATAAACTGTGTTATATTTATATAGTATTTTCACTCAATGGTGAACCGTGGGCCTCTAAGTCCCCCTTGGGCCCTTCATTCCTCCATGCTTCCAGCTTGCACGCTCCACCCTCCCGCTTGAAGTTGGGCAATTGTGCAGGCGACCCGAATCTACATTATTAATAACAGGTATACCAATATTTTCTTGTCCTTCAGATATGTCTTGCTTGATTCCATATCTTTTCTTACCATACCTTGTAGCCCTAATTTTGACTCTGTTAGAAACTAGAGGAGGCTAATATGGGCTCCACCTTAGTTTGAATTTAAAAACCCTAAATTCTTCTACAGTTCTACTCTGCCTTTAGACCATAAATTCTCAACATTGTACAGTCCATCTTACCTATACCCACAAGGCACTTAGTCACATGATTGGATTGCTCTAACATGGTGCTTATTCAGAAAGCTATTTTTTAGGGCTTCATTCCCTTGTATTAGCTCCTGGTAGCAAACCTGTTTCCCACTCTCATGGGGATATTTCCCACCATGGTATGCATATATTATCACATCTCCGTTGTCAATATCATCTTGGTAACGATCTAGAAAAAAAACGTTGGTAGCTAGTGTCACATTGTGGCTTGCTTCTCTAGGATGTAGATAACATATACTTGCCTCAAAAGGTCTATGAAAACCTATGAGACTAAGCAGTCTTTGAGATTGGAATAAATCTCCAACTTCTACTACATGAATGAATCCTAAATGATTCTGAGAATATTATAGAGTGAAACTTCAACCTAATTGGTGCAACTTTGAACACGTGTTAAGGTACTTGGATTTTTCTCTTTCTTCATAGTTTTACATTCCTTTCTGAGACTAAATCATGAAATTTCAATACCACTGAGTTTGAATTGATTTGAAGTTTAGATCACTATCAAATTTTCCAGAAAATTATTTAACCCTCCAAAGTATTGATTTGATTTTTCTTTTAGTAATGAGAGTGCAAATCACTATCAAATTTTCCAAAAAATTATTTAACCTTCCAAAGTATTGATTTGATTTTTTTTGGTAACCAAAGCAACCCTCCAGTTCAGTACTCCAGATGAGTAAGTTTTGTTAATTGTGTTACCTGGAGGCTAGAGCGTGGAAATAAACCTCTCAGGCTAGCTTAACTTAACAACCTATTTTAAATGAGCCTCTTGGAAATAAATTCTCGTTTTAAATGGTTTTTTTATATAGCTTTCATATTTTAAATCGTTGTTAGATATTTGAAGAGGTAATTTGAAATTATCTAAATTATACTTTGTAATTTTTTTTGAAGATGCTTAAATAGTATTTTTTAAACAGTTTTATATTTGAAGAGGTAAGATGTGATTATGTAAATTATATTTTTAAATAGTTAGCTTAACCTAACAAACTATGTCAAATGTGTCCCCTTGGAAATAAGTTCTTGTTTTAAATGTTTTTTTTTTAATATTTGTTTTAACATTTTAAATGGTTTTCTTTTTATATTTGAAGAGGTAAGTTGGAATTATGTAGATAATACTTTTTAGATAGTTTTTTTTTAAATGATGGTTTGAATTATGTAAATAATATTTTTTAATTAGTTTTATATTTGAAGAGGTAAATTGGGATTATGTAAATTATATTTTTAAATATTTTTTAACTTAATTAGTTAGGCACTTGTAAGTATATCAATTATATTTTAAAAGAAATTTTTACTGTTTTGCAACAATGTTTCAATTATCCTCCTCCTTTCATATGATTTATTTAGATATATATTTTTAATTGGTTTTTTACTTTCTTAGTTCCCAACAATGTTAAAGTTATTATTCTCCTTGCATATACTTTATTTTGAAATTACATATTGGTAGCGTGGTAGGCCTTAGTTTCCCTCCTTCTCCTTGCATGGTTGTTTTACGAGTATAGCTAACTTTCAATGCTATTGATGAGGGAAGAGCTAACTTTGCCAAGAGTTATAAAGAGGGATTTAGGGCTTTGTTCCAAAGCATGAGGCTAGGTGAGTTTTCAAATCAGTCTTTGTAGCAGAAAGTTGTATATATTTTTATTTTGATAGGGAGCTATAATTGGACTATAATTACTCTATTTTATAAGACTTGTACAAATTTTCTATAAATAAATAATATTATATGTAAAATAACTATGTTAGGTTAGTATTTGGTTATGAAATTTATAATAAATTTAGGGTTATTATATCATTGTTGGCTATGAAATACATAATTTTTTTAGTTTTAATTGATATTTTATAATATTTTATAATGCAATTTATCATTTTTAATTAGTTCTGTATAAGTTATTTTTTTATATAGTTTTTTTTAAAGCACACTTTTTAGATGTGGTTTTGTTTGAGTTAATTCTTTTGGCTTGGTCTAATTTTTGTATATAGGTGGTTAATGGTTAAAACTTACAATGTCTAGAAAAAAATATCCAAGTCACACTTGGAGACATGTATGGATGGAAAAATGGACAAACTTACAATATTCAAAATGATTCAAACACAAGCGAAGAAGTTTATAATACTCAATTGCAACAACAATTTGATGAAATTTTTGGAAGTTTATCCGATGATGAAACAAACGAAGTTGAAGAAGAGGCTGATAATCACAAGAAAATGAAAGTGCAAACAAAAATAAAATTTCATATGGAATGGTTAGATAAGTTTGACTGGTTGAATTATGTGAGGCATGATGATAAAATATATATGAAATGTAGTTACTGTGATAAGTATAGGATGAGTGGACCATGGGGTCTAGGAAATGGTTGTACAACATTACAACATGATGCTCTTGTTACTCATGAAAAATCACTAGTACATAAAGATGCTAAGGAAATATGGATTTGTGCATTGGAGAGAAATATGAAGCTAATTCCAGATCATGTTAGACAAGTGGAAAATGTTAATAAGGAAAGAGTTATTTCTACCATGAAAATCTCATATTTTGTGTGCCAAGAAGATTTATCTTTATCAAAGTGTGAAAAACTATGCAAATTTCTCAACATATTGTTGTATATGCTACATATTTAGATTCAAAAGGTCTCAGGCCACCCATTTCATAGTTTATGAAGCTGAAAAGTGTAATGGATGGAAAAGGAAAAACAATATATGATAACGTCAATCAATTAATAAATGATAGAGGCCTTCATTATAAATATTTGATAGTTGTTTCTACAAACATGGCTTTAGCAATGATTGGACATGAAAATGGATTTGTTTCACATTTGAAAAAAGACACTCCAAACCTTATTACAGTTCATTGTGTAGCTCATCGGGAGTCTCTAGCAGCAGCATATGCCTCTAAAAATTTACCTAAATTACTATATGTTGAAAAAATTGCAAACAAAGTATATTCATGCATTCAAAACTTACCAAAGAGAAGCAATGAACTCAATGATTTGCTTAAAGTCATTGAAATTGATGTTCTTGATGTGCTACAAATACACATCATGAGATGGTTATTAAGGGGAGAAGTTATTATAAGGCTTGTGAAGCTTATGCGAGCAATATTAACATTGTGGGAAAATGAAAGAAAAACTTCATCATTGTATGATAAGACACAAATTTATTCCATTCAATTTTTTTTGCATATGCTTGCTGATGTGTTGGGTGAATTGAATAAGTTAAACAAGACTTTTCAACCAGAAAATGTAGACATTACAACTATTGGGTTGGCTCTTGAAGTAACTATAAGTACATTGTCAATATGGTTTTTGGGAAAAGAAACATTTGCAGAAGGTATAACTTACCTTTGAAAATTTATGTGTGATTCAAAATATGGATACATTGAAATTAAAGACGAAGGAGTACTCGTAGATAGACACGAGTTCCAATATATCTCTATTCCAACTATGGATATTGATTATAATGATAGGAAAAAAACAATGAAACCTCGTATAGAAGGCACACAAGAGACTTGTCAGCAACTCATAGAGGCTATATTGAGTCTCTCATAGACTCTTTGAATGAAATATTTCCTGATATTCATCTTTTTAATGTGGCAAAATTGTTTAGTCCTTGTTATTATCCGGAAGAACGTCGCAACCATGAGAAAAATTCAGAGCGTTGGCTTTCTAAACTGTTTCAGCATTTGCAACATACCATATCAAATGAGGTGAGAAATGTACATTTGTTTGATGTTAAAGCCTGCAAAAGAGAGCTACACCCTTTTGTTGATTCATTAAATTCGGCTTTTGAGGGATTCTCAATGAAAGAAGCATGGAAGGTATTTCATAACACAAAACAGTGGCACACAAATTATCCTCATATAATGAAATTATGGCAAGCTATACTCACTATTCCTGCAAGTACAGTGGATTGTGAAAGAGGATTTTCTAAAGAAAATATTATTAAGGACATTCGAAAATCAAGGCTAGGATTGGATACACTAGATGTGCTAATGAGAATATCTTTAAATGGACCTGAATGATCTACTATTGATTGGAATGTAGTTTATGAAATATGGAGAGATACAAAGTCAAGAAGACTTCTTGAGCTTTGAGAGTTGGGATTTCTTCCTAATATTCTCAAGTCAGTTGTGTGTTTATTTTCAAAACAATTCTATAACTTTTTTGGGATGGATGCAGCAAGATATCTATTGATGAGTTTTTGACTTTCCAATGAAGCATAACTACATTTGAAGAACTTTCGTTATGAAAATATTTAACAAAAGAGGTAATATTTTAAGAACAATGTGTTGTTATATATTATATTAAATTTAGGACATAAATATATCATTTATCTCTTAGAACTTATTTTTAATTTAAGAATATTTATTGCAGGAATTTTGAAAATTTTGAACAATCATTTGCCATTCAATTGAAGGACTTTGGTTATGAAAGGATTGAACACAAGAGGTAATATTTTAAGTACACTGTGTTGTTATATATTATATTAAATTTAGGACATAAATATATCATTCTCTTACATTGCTTGCAGGAATTTTGATATTTTTGAACAATCAGTTGTCATTATAGAAGTTGCGATATGCAAGTTACAACACTAGTCATCATTTTCTTAATAATAGACAAGTAGGTATTCTATTTTTAAAATAATAGATATTTTTATTATTTTAAATGACAAATTCAATGGTTTTTGTTAAAAATAATTGTTGATTTTATACTTTAGGGGTTCTATTTGGTTGTAATTTATTTGAGAGTAAATTTTAAGGCATAATTAATATGAGGAATTTATTTTCTGTGTTATAGGCTTACAACTTTCTCCGATAGCATATTATTTTTGTTATGTGTCACTTTACCAGTAGTACACTATTTTTGTTACAACTTCATATTTTGTGCAACTGAAGGGTTATTTGATGTTCCATGAGCATTTGAGAGACATATATGCTCTTAAAATTTGAGTATGGCCATAACTCAAAACTAAATTTTCCAGTTTTTTTCCCACATCATGTTCAATCGTTATGGAAGTTGCAAGTTACGACACCAGTGACAATTTTCATAAAAATGGACAAGTGTTCTATTTTTTAAATAATAGATATTTTTAATATTTTAGTTGACAAATTCAATGAATATTTTGTTAAAAATAATTGTTGATTTTATAGTTTACAAGTTATATTTGCTTCTAATTTATTTTGCAGCAAATTTTAAGGCATAATTAATGTGATAAGTTTATTTTCTATGTTACAAGCTTACAACATTAAATTCCAGCATATTATTGGTGTTACCTGTCATATTTTCAGCAATACACTATTTTTGTTATAACTTCACATTTTATGCCACTTGAAGGGTTATTTGATGTTCCATGCGCAAAACTAAAATTTTCATATTTTGTCAACATTCAATCGTTGCAGAAGTTGCATGTTACAGCACTAGTGACCATTTTCATAAAAATGGACAAGTAAGTGTTCCATTTTTTCAAATAACATGTATTTTTATTATTTTAGTTGACAAATTTAATGAATGTTTTGTTAAAAAGTGATTCTTGATTTTACTAAGATTATGGGTTCAATTTGGCTGTAATTTATTTTGCATCATATTTTAAGGTTAAGGCATAATTAATATGATAAATTCATTTTCTATGTTAAAGGCTTACATCTTTGAATTCTAGAAGTAGATTATTCTTGTTATGTGTGACAACATCCACTATTATATTATTTTTAAATGTAATTAGAAGTCATGTATTATTCAAATAACCAATAGTTGAAGGTATATTAGAATTAAATGTAATTAAAAATGTATTATTCAAAGGTATATTGGAATTAAATGTAATTAGAAAAATGTATTATTCAAATAACCAATAGTTGAAGTTGCTTTTAGAGTATATATTATTGTTTTTAGAAGAGGAGGTCAATCTCCTCTCGCTTTCAAAATCAATTCCAAATTCCATTAATTCATCATGGTTTAAAATATATGGATAGGAATGCTATAGTCAAACACCATGTGAACTAATGTCAGTAGAACTAAAAGTTGAAAACCCAAAAAACAAAAGGAAACAAAAGTCTTGCACTTGAAAAGTCTCACGTTCCTTGTTTTGGAATGCCGTAGGATTTATATTTTGAAATTTATTGATAATGCTTCCTACCATTAAAATAACCTTCTTTTGAGTATACAAATTTATTTTATGCTTCAGGTATGCTTAAATTTTAAAAACCCCAAAAACAAAAGTCTTGCAAATTGCATATTGCATGATTATTTACAGCTTTAGTTCATTATGTTTTTTTTTGACAAATTGCACGGATCCTCAAATTAGTGCATCATATTATAAATATTGTTTGAAAATAAATAGTAAGTACAAATTTTTATAGTGTTTATTTGTAACAGTTTTTAAATGATCTTTTTTTGCAGGTATCATCATAGCATTACCTCCAATACATTGATAGCAATAGAATCCATGGGTGCACATGGGGCTAAGAAATTGTTTTTTCAAGGACATGTCCAACTTATGGAGAACCTGGTCAAATGCCCAATACAGAAGAATGTTCTAAGGTGAATTCATAATAGCTTCTCAATTAGTATGATCTCAATGGCTCCCAACACATGCTACCCTTTGCTTTTAGAATTTTAAAATACGTTTCAATTACTCAAGGGGAATCAACATTTCTATAAATATTCTTCCATTTGTTTGCACTATTTATGCCTCTTAGCCAAAGTGTTGTAGGTTCCTATAAATCCATATGGAAAAGCAAAGAAAATGGTAGAAAACAACCACAATATCCAAGAATTTTCAAGAAAATCAAACATGGTTGTAATGCTATTGAGGTATGGCTGTAATTCTGATAACCTTTGTCCAGTTTTCTACCAATGGAATCATTTACCTATATTTCCTTTTGTTTTAAACTTGTGATACTATGATATCATGAATTGGGATAGATTTTAAAAATAATGACATATCTATTTAATATTTTCTAGGTTGTGGCAAATACATTCTCTCATGCTAATTTCAACATCTTCAATGAAAATAACATTATTGAAGTACAAATCAATAGAAACATACTTTAATGTACTATACTCTTTTCTAATTTGAAAATTTGGGTTTTATGCAAGTTTATGCAGAGATTTCTAGAAGTACACATTTTATGCCACTTGAAGGGTATTTGATGTTCCATGTGACATATCTATTTGTAAAATCAAAGCAATGTCATAACTCAAAACTAAATTTTCCATATTTTGGCTAATTCATGTTCAATCGTGGTGGAAGTTGCAAGTTACAGTAGTAGTGACCATTTTCATAAAAATGGACAAGTAAGTGTTCTATTTTTTAAGTAATATATTTATTATTTTAGTTGACAAATTCTGGCATAATGAGAAATTTATTTTATGTGTTACAGGTTTAAAACTCTAGATTCCAACAATACACTATTTTTAATACAACTTCACATTTTGTGTCACTTTGAAGTTTGGTATCCTTCCTCACCCCCAACAAAATGAGCTATGGGTATTGGGTCAAGAAGGCATGGAATAATTCACCCAATACCACCTGTTGATCAATATTGATTATCAAGATGATTGAGCAGATCCAGTTCAAGTTTGAGCAACACCTGAAGTAGTGGTAGACTTTGTAATACATTTTCTTTGATTAATACAAATTACAATACATTATTTTTGTTACAGATTCACATTTTGTGCCACATCATGAAGGGTTCCATGTGCATTTGAGAGACATCTGTGTGTAAAATATGAGCATAACCATAACACAAAACTAGAGTTTCAAGATTTTGTCTACATGATGTTCAAGGTTGAAAAGTCCTGATCTTACAACTCTTGAGATACATTTAATTGTCTATACCATAAATTTTCACAACTATTGTAAAAAAAGTTATTTGATAATACAAATTACATTTGACATATTTATTATTATGTATGCTTCTTTTGGTGTATTTTTTTAATTTTTTTTAATAACATTTACATTGAAATTTCATATAAAAATCTAAACGAATTTGACAGCCATAAATTTGTATGAAACATTTAGTGAAAGGCATGAAAAATCCAAGACCGTCATCAAATTTCCATTTGACAGGCATAGTAGATTTGAAATTCTAGGCCTGCTTGCATATATTCATGAGATTTGGTGGGAAATTTTTGATGACGTAAACATTTAATAAATGTAGAGATCGACCGCTGACGTGCATGGTGAGGGCAAGAGGAATTATTGCAGCAAAGTACAGTCAAAGATATGACTAAATTTGCTTATATGGTGTTATAAACATTAATTAATATTTGAAAGAACTGAAAACTTGTTAAGAGTTTATTTGCCCAACCTTTCAAAGGTATTTATTCTTTTATTAAATAAATAAAAATATTTTATATATCAAAGTGATATTCTTCATTAAATTTTTAATATTAAATTATTACTTATTCAAAATTATTTATATCAAAATTAAGATTAAATATAATTAGGTTAAATTTGACATTATAACAACTCATTAGTCCTATGGAAGGCCACAGTACTATTGCAATAGATTTTTGTGAACTTTGCATTAGTTTACCTTTGATTTACATATTTTCATTTTAACTAATGTTTAATACTATAGTTTAGATTTAAATATAAAAATAAATACATGTGTTACAATTCTATTTATTATATACTTTGAAGCATTATTTTGGTGGTGGCGGTATAATTCTTTTTTTGGAAAATTTAGCAAAGTTTTAACCAATCTTCTAATGCTTCTAGTGTCAAATGTTAGTGTTGCATTAACACTAGAATGTCAGTCGGCCTGTCAAAACCTTATATTGCACTGCCATGCTAGGTTCTTCATCACCTCCTTTCCATCTCCTGCATGTTCTCTTTCAACTTTCATCATTTCTTTTGTTTACATATCTATTGGAAACTTAGTTTTATAGCAAATAACACAATAACCATTAGCAAATGCCTATTAAATTCAGTGACATGATAACCGAAGCTAGTTTAAAACAATGCTTAAACCAATGCCACAACCTTCCCACCATACAACCACCACTTCTAAGCCATACTTGTAATCCACCGCCTTAGTTTTCCATTCCAAAGGTAAAGCTTAGTTTCTGTCCAAAAGCAAAGCTTAATTCTAAGTGTCTTAGGGTACTACATTATGCTCTTCAAGAGTTGATGACTTGATGTATTTCAAGTTGCTTTATGTTGATGTTGAGTTGTTCAAATTGCTTTAAGCTTTGAGTTGATTTGCTTCTTCTTGATCCAAGGGTTCTGCATCTAAATATTCCTATTCTACTGGGTCTACTTCGAATGGATTTGTATAATCTTGAATAAGTTGCCCCTGCTACTGTTTGCACCTCTTCCTCAGCTACTAGAGAAAATCCAACTGGTTAAGTATCAAGCACTCTCTTATTACAGATATGCCTATCATGAGTTATTATTGTCCATTAAATGATTCTCTTTCTCCTATGATGAGGTATTGGTATTTGGAACAACCCAAATAATTAATTGTTATATCAAAGTTAATTGTTGTGTTGATTTTGATTTTTTATTTTTAACAGAAACTAAGAAAGGTTTTTATAAAACAGGATGTGCACAACCATTCATTACAAAATAAGAGCGGGAACATAGAGTTCTTACAGTTTAAAAGTGTAGAAAACAAAACTGGTCCATGGGGATGACCAAAGAACTCCACAGAGAGTATTTATAAAACATCTAGTGCATGGGGTAGTGTACACCCTTATAAATTGCCTACAAAGTAAAAGACAATAAAACATGAAAACTATTTTAAAAAACCATTTAAGGATTTCCTGAAGGCTTCTTAGGATGAACAAGTGATTCCTCCTCCATGGGGTGCGCTACAGCTGCTGGGGTTTCAAAGGCCTTGCTACATTGGTTCATGTTAGTCAAGCGTTGGAGGTCTTCTTGTATTCTGTCCACCTTTCCCATCATTTCCCTAAGGTTACTCTCATTGTCATCAATCCTTGCATCATGATTACTGATTTGCATAGATGTGTAACTGACCACTTCTCACATGCTATTGACCTCCTGTACAATTTCCTTGCTGTCCATTATGCCTATGGCCATAATTTCGTAGAGGCTCTTGAGGTTTTTCTTCAAATCCTCTATGCCAGCGTTCTTGTTAGCCTGTGACATTCTACCTTGTCCAGGAGAAATTTCAATATGGGAGAAATTTCTATGAAGATCTTGAACTGAACTTGCGACCATGTATTCCTAATTCTTAGCGGAGAGACCATTGAGAATCAGCTTGAGAGTATTTAGCTCCTATAGGAGGGAGTCTCGGTCAGTCTTGCTTCGATAGGATAATGTGCCAACTACACCTTCCTTCCACCCTGAATAGTGACAGCCCAAAATTGAATTATTCTCAGCAATGGAGGGTTGTGTGTCTATGAGGAGACTGGGACCAGAGTCAATGTTCAAAAACTATAGCAAAGTTCTAGAAAGGGTACTACAAGAACAGGTGGAGAAGGTTGTGAGAGCGAGTCTTTCCTTCACAAAAGTCCTAGTGAGAGGGAGAGATTCCCATGGGATTTTTTGCAACCAACCTTTGTCTACGCCTGCTATGAAATCTAATAGGATGCGCTCCGGGGATATCACATAATGGAAAGAGCCAACACCAGCAGAGAAATGAGGTTGTGAGCAGCTTTGAGGGCAAGACATAGTGGATGGAGTGAAAAGACTTGGAGCGTGCGAGAGGAGGAGGCAATTAACCCAGGGGAAGTGAGCAATAAATCTTGCGTACACTGAGGGGAGGTGAGTGTTGCATTGAGTCCATGCGGCGGGAGGATGGAGAGAGGCAGGACAACACTTAAAGGCTGCAGACCCTTCGGGAAAGTGCGTGTGATGGATGCCAGCAGGGGAAGGAGGGCACGAGGCGGTGGAGTGGGGAGAGATGGAGGGATAAGGGAAAGGGAGGGTAGAGTGATTAAGGTTGGAGAGATAAGGTGAAAAAAGGATGAGAGCATCAATGTGGCCTTTAGGGAGTGCATTAGGCTCTTCAAGATTTGTAATGAGAGATAACCAAATACCAAGGGGTTAGAAACAAGAATCCTAGAAAACCATTAGGTAATATATTTGAGGTAAAGAACATGACCATTCAGGATAAATTGGCCTTGGGGGAGGGAGGCCCCCATGTTTTCCATGGCATTCGCTGCTGATTTATTTGTGTGAAGGATGTGGAAGAGTTCATAGGAATTAGTCATGAGAGGAATGATTTTTTCATGTAGGAGATGGTATTTAATGGATCCAGTGGTGTATCCATTGATCATCTTGAATATAACATGCCGAGAGTCTCCAAAAATCGCAATCTTGGAGAGGTCTTTGTTGGATAAAGATTGCAATCCCTGTAGGAGCGTCAACCACTCAGCCTCATTTTTGGTCCTATGTACAAGACCCCAAGCAAAGGTTTGTTCAACATGTCCTTTAGGGATCCAAAAGGATCCCCCCCACACCTGCCACCCCTGGATTTCCCTTCGAGGCACCATAAAAAATAAGGTCATGTAAGAGTTTCTCTCTCTCAGCCAGGATTTGAAGTCTCTACTATTTAATGTTATTTCTCTGCTATCATTCCTATCTCTTTAGAAGCTATACGAGCTGGGAAAACTTTCTAATCATTGAAAATAGACTTATTCCTGGCTATCCATAGTTTCCAGCAGAGGTTCTTAGGGATAGAGATCCAAAGGCGACTAAGGATGGGCTTATTGATGAGGGAGCTAGGAAAAAGCTTGGGCCAATCCTCAAGAAGCTGGGCTGCAGTGCCTGGGGGGTTGAGGTTTAAGCCCGGAGGAAGAACACACTGCCAAATTTTTAGAGAAATTTTTCACTAGAGAAAGAGATGGCTTGAGGTTTCCTCTTCCATATTGCACAGTTCACACCGCGAAGGTCCTGCTATCCCTCTTTTTTTGAGGTTTTCAGCTGTTAAAAGCTTACTATGCATCAGGATCTAGAATAATGATTTTACCTTAGGGATGCTTCCTGGATTCCAATCCTTCCTCCAAAGATGATCCTTTGCAACTGGATCCAAGGAGAGTCTCATGTATCCCTCTTTAACGGTATACTGTCCAGTTTTTCCCCAACCAATATGATCTCTCACTGTAGCTTGAGTTGGGGACAGGCCATGGAGAGATGAAAGAAAGATGGTTTCGGCTTCAATCAGATGAGCTAGAGGGTGAAGGTCCTTCCATCCATTCCAATATCCCAACGATTCCCAATGTGAGAGGTCATAAAGAGTATGTAGACCCTGATTGCTAGCCCAATCAATGAGAGGAGACAAGCCTGAGAGTGAGGAGTGGGGAGGCTGTCCAAGAATGCTGAAGTTCCAAGCATTAATTTCTTTCCCATTCCCTAGGATCAAATAGCAATCAGACTGTATTATGTTCAAAGAAGCTTTGCACAACTTCCAGAGAGAAGTCCCTTTGCCCATCCATGCGCTGTCTAACATTTTTGTTCTGGGCCTTCTAATATATTTTTTCCTGATTATTTCTTTCCACCACTCTTTCTTACATGTGACCAACCTCCATATTAGCTTTGCTCCCAAGGATTTGTTCATTTGTTCAGGATCCCTGATTCCTATCCCACCTTTATTTTTTTCTCTTTTGACTGTGTCCCACTTGACTAGGTGAAATTTTTTGGTCTGAACCTTTCCTCCTTGCCATATAAATTTTCTGATTTCCGTACAAATATTGTTGATAACATTTTTGGGAGCTAGAACCATCAAACTAGAGTAAATAGGATAGGAGGAGAGAATGGACTATATAAGGGTCGTTTTCCATGCAAGTTTTAGCCACTTCGATCCCAAATATTGAATCTTGCTTTTGATTTTTTGAATGATTGGAGCCCACATGGTAGAAACAAAGGATTTTTTGGCTATGGGGATTCCCAAATAGGTGAAATGAGTCCAGTTAGGATTGATGTTAACTTGTATATTTTGAGAAATGTTGTAGAGAGTTGCAGCGTTGCAATTCCATCCATATAGTTAGCACTTATTCAAATTGGCTGAACTTCCAGATGAGTGAAGGAAAAGATCAAGGGTTCTTAGGAAATTTCTAGCTATTTGAGGGGAGGCTATCCCAAGTAGGATTGTGTCATCAACGAATAGGGCATGGTTGATGGGGAGGACTCCATTACATAAAGAGAGGCCTAGAAGAGAACCTTTTGATTGTAATCTGATCAATCTTCTGCTGAGGGAGTCAACAACCAGAATATAGAGGAAAGGGGAGAGAGGACACCCTTGTCTTATACCTCAAGAGGCTTTAAAAATTTTGAGGTTCTACCATTGATCACAGGAGCAATGCATGGAGAGTTTATGCAAGCTTGCAATTAATTGCTGAATATAGGAGGAAAACCAAACTTCTTTAGAACCAGAAGGATGAAAGAGTGTGTCGGCCTATCAAAAGCATTAGCCAAGTCCATCTTGATGGCCATGCCTGATTCGCCCTTTTTAGTACTGGAGTGAATCGCCTTCTGAATCATCATACTGTTATCACTAATTTGCCTTCCCGAGATGAAACCTCCTTGATTTGGGGAGATCAGAGAGTGAACGATAGGATTTAGTCTTAGAGATAAAACTTTTGAAAATATTTTGTAAGAGGAATTGCAAAGGGAAATGGGTCTGAATTTTTTAACGGAAGAGGCGTTTGCGTCTTTAGGGATCAAATCCAGAAAGGTGGAATTGGTGGCTCGTCCCATATTACCTTTTTCCATCCAGGAGATGAGACACATCAAATCATTTTTTATAAGGGGCCAAAAGGTTCTGTAGAAGCAGATAGGGAATCCATCAGGTCCCGAGGCTTTATCTAGATGTAGGGACCATATGGCTTTCTTGACTTCTTCTTCAGATATGGGGGATTCAAGCCTAAGGCTATCCTCGAGATTGATAAGGGCTAGGATATATCAAACCATTTATTCCATACAATCTTGTGAGACGTATTCCTCATCATTGTACAAATTCTCAAAAAAATTTCTTACCTCTGTATTGATTGCTGCTTGACCGGTGATGATTGAGCCGTCCTCATTTTTGGGGTCTCAAAGAGTGTTCCAATTCTGTCTATCTCTGCATTGATTTTGAAAGAATTTAGTGTTTTGATCACCCCCTTTGAGCCAGAGGATGCGTGACCGAAGCCTCCACCCTCCTCCTCTTGCCTTAAAATTTTCTACAGACTTGTTTCCAGTTCTATCTCTTTGACAAGATTCTCCTTGGTAATCTCCCTTTCTTCCATTTCCACTTGAAGGGCTTCCATATTCTCAATAATTTTTGCTTTTTGATTTGAAGGTTCCTAGTAGTTATGCTTTTCCCAAGATTTGAGGGCTGCTTTTACCCTTCTTAATTTCTGCTCCCATGAGTATGCTGGAGAGCCAGGAATGAAGCAGTGCCAAGCACTAGAGATGATGTCCTCGACTCCTTCAGCCTCAAGCCAAAGACGATTAAAACGAAAGGGGAGGGGCCCCAAGTTTTCCAAGGGCGAGAAAAAAATAAATATAGGCTTATGATCTGAGATAGCCGTGCACAATAGCTTGGATTCAGGGTAAGAGTTGAGGAGATGTGTGCTGACCAGGAAACGATCCAATCTAGCTGCAATATGGCCAGGTCCGATCCATTTATTGCTTCAAGTGTAGGTGTCATTTTTTGGTCTGATATCCGTAAGTCCCCATTGCGAGATAAGGTCCTCCAACCATTAACCAAAGGGATCCTTGACCTTAGTTCCACCTCTGCGCTCATCCACAGAGATTGTAACATTGAAATCCCCCGCTATGAAGCAAGGAAGGACCAGTTTACCTTCACATTGTTCTTCAAGAGAGGTCCAAAAACTGTCTTTCTTGGCGTGAATGTTTGGACCATAAACATTTCCGATCCAAAACTTTTCTTTCTTTTATTTGTTTTCTAACTTGATGAGAATCCAATTTTTATTCTCAATGGCAGAGTGCATAACAAATTTTTCAGTGTCCCTCCAACAAAGGAGACCTCAAGAGTACCCAAAGGCATTGGTGGCTAAGCCATCGCGTTTTGGCCAAAATCTTTTAGGGGTTGCAAGGCTATGCTCAACCATTTTTTTGTCTCCTAGATGAGAAGGATTGAGGCAAATTCCATTGTTTTAAATCTCTTTATAACTTCCATTTTCTGAAAACATCCTATTCCTCTGCAATTCCAGGAGACCACTTTCATTATTTCTTGAGTTGTCTAAGAGCCTTTTCCTTCTCATTTTTTTCCTCTTCTGTGCTGAGTAGATACTTGTTTGCTTGCAATGTTTTGACTAGAAATTCTATGTTAGACTGCTTCCTTGCTGCCTTCTCCCATGTTGCTTCCTATTTCCGTATAACTTTATTGGACTTTCTTCCTTTTTTGGAGAGAGGTTCTTGTTCTTCAGTAGAGATGTTTGTGGCTTCTTCAGTACATGATTTTTCCCCAGATCTTGTGACCAATCCTTTAGAATTTGTTGTAGCTTCCTTCCTTGCCCAGGGTTGCGCCATATCTTCTTCTAGGTCTTCTTTTTCCTTTTGGGGTGGAACAACTAGAGGTGTTTCATCTTCCTGGTGGAGAGCATCTTTGGCATTTTCCTCTTGGGTTTTGTTCTCTTGTGTCTCAGCTTACAGGACCTCAAACCAATTTCTGGGGGCACTCTTTGGTAGGATGTGAGGCTACTTGAGGGCCTTTGCAGTCTTCTTCGCACTTGCAATATTCCAACCCTCATCTTGTGGACTATCAAATATGGGTTTCTTCGACTTTTTTGGACAGGATTTAGCAAAATGCCCATACTCATGGAAGTATTTGCATTTGAATGGAATTTGTTCATAATCCACAGTTTGCAGGTGGTTCCATCCATCAATGGAGAGGATGATGGATGTTGGTAGGCCTTTTTCAAGATCAACCTCGACACAGATTCGAGCACATGAGAACATTGGGGATTTTGGCTTGGATTTGTCCACATATTTCCCCAAAGTATTCCCAATTGCTCGAAAGTCCTCGTCATTTTAGTAGTGGAGTGGAAGATGAGGAAGCTTTACCTAGACTGGAACTTCCTTTGGGATATCCTTTTCTGGGTTGAAAGAGAGATCCCATTTATTCAAAGACATGCTTCTTAGGCCCATGAAGTAGGGGCCATTCCTAAAAATAAGATCGCAATCCTCCTTCTTTTCAAAAATGAAAGCAAAGTAACCTTTCCCACATAAAATTTGCTGAACCTCACTGTGAATAAGGGTTCTCCAATTTTTGTAAAGCCAGACATCAACTGAACGAGGAGATGGCTAGAGCCCAGTGAACAAGCCTATGAGGCCTTTCTCAGAGAGGGAAACAACTTTGCGTTTTGAGGTAGCGGAGTTGAGCTTTACTTCAGGAACGTTGGCGCGCTTGATAAAGTGGGAAGAGGGGGGGGGCTGAGGATGATGGAGGGGGGAGAGAGGCCATGATATCATGGAAGAAATCCTCAAGAGACACAGGAACCAGAGGATCCATGGGTGCAGGGCCTGCAGGCCTGCAGGCCAGGAACCCTAGGCACACTCAGCTTAGGGTAAGCCATGAAAACTCAGATTACTTCTCTCTGTATTGATTTTGAATTTAAGCAAACAACAATATTCATTTTCTTTGTAGAATTGCTGCATAAGATTATATTGTCCAATAGAACATTAGATACATGTTTTTCTTTTAAGAAGTGCATTCTTAAAGTGACAAAAGAAAAGTCAGAAGGCTAACTTGAGGCTAACAGGGGCTAGGGAGGGAAGTTCAATTTAACTAGGGATTTCCAAGAAAACCCCCAAATCCCAAAGTGTTTAGTGTGTTCTTGAGATTAATATAGACCATGTCAAGAAATTTCAATATGAAACTGAAAAAATTATGGACAAAAAATTGAGATTAAGATCAACTTTATATAAAGAGCACCAAAAACACTCATCTGGGGATGGATTACGTTCATTGTTCATTATTATTCATCAGGAGTAATTAACACTTCATATTAATTAACCAATGGAATCGTTCCTAGAAGTATCATTTTCAACAATCACGTTCTTCCCATTGGCTCTGTCATTCTCCCATTTGTTTGTTGCTTCCATTTCCATATTATGAATAGGAAATTTCATGTTTCCATTTCGCATATTGTTTCCTTGTCTCTGATTCTAGCTTCTCCAAATCGAGCATGAAGATTATCCAAATCCATGAACTGCGATAGGAAATAACAAGGCTCCAAGTTCCTATCCCAGGACATCAACTGTAGCAACACCATCCCATCTCACGGCCATCATGACCTGAATCATGTCATGATTTGGGAGTTTCAACTGCTTTCCTGCAAAAAACAAATATTATAGGTAAGGGGATAAAAAATCCCCCCCTCCTCAAAGAGTTATAATATTTACAAGCAACATATAGTAAAGGAATAATTCACATCCCTAAATAATTGGTCTCTAAGAGACTTTCCATATGAAGTCATAATGCAACCCTGAGAAATATCATTTAGTTAATTATTATGTTGGGTGGTAAAATAGATAAATAGCATCATCAAATTGATTTGGAACTAGATATATAGAAAATGGATCTCAAATTGTAAGATATTAAATTAACATTGTGCATGGACCTTTCTATGTTCTTGAATTTCCCATTGCTCCAGTCTCTAGTGTTATGGGATTAGATGGTGGTTGGTGTGTGAAACCTGATCAAACTATTATATATATAGGGGAGGATAATATGGGGTACCTAGGGAGGTATATAGGGGGGAATAAATGATGTAACGTGTACCTAAATGAGAATATTATATGTAATGTATACCAAATGGGAATAATTAATGTAATGTGGCAATTGATAATGGAATATGGTCCACTTGATGGTTGGGGGTTAGTTAGAAGAAATAATATAATAATAAGGCATAATATACTCACAAGAAAGTATAAATAGACATAAAGCCCAAATTTGACTTTATTGCATTGTACTTTTGTTTTGTGCATTCAATTTAGCAATGAAAACTCATAGATCATACTCTTCGATTGTATCCCTCAACATTATAACTTCCACAATCATAAGTTTCAATATTTAAATTGGTTTTATAACTCATTTTAATAATATTTTATGATAGGTTAATCCTTTGTTTAAAATATTAATCCATTGCTGGTGCACCTCATATGTATCCAATTTGTTGTGTGATCCATTATTAAACTCATTTGTTATCATCTCCTTATTCACTCTATTTCATATATGCTTCAAATCCTTTGCATAATCACCCATGTTATGTTGCAATTATACTCTTCTATACCCACACACATATACTATATTCTTTTAGTGACACCCAACTCATAAATTGTAATACAAGCACACACTTTGAAGTCGTCTCATTATGTTATAATTTCAATCACAAACATATTCAATATTTAAAAGGTGGAACTCATATTTAATGCATTTAATTATTCAAGTATTTGTGATTATAATTATAATTTTAATGTTGTCCTACATAAATTGTAAATATTCTATTGGTCTTTTAGTAATCCATTGTATGTTTGTAAACATTTAGAATCTATTGAAGCGTGGTTTATGAGATTAGGAGCAGGTTTGTTTTAGATTGTTGTAACTATGCTTTTAATTTAGTTTGCGTTGTTTCGATTGTATTTAGATTCATTTGCTTTGATTTGGTTTTCTTGTAACTTAGTGAATTGCTACAGGAACAATCCATTGAAGATAACTATTTAACTCGAGAGACGTGATCTTGCAGTTCAATGCTAAGCTAAACCCATGGTTTTAGTTTTCTTTGTAAATTCTTGTTTACATTTTTTTATTCCATTTTGAAGTGCGTTTACCAACATTAGTGTAACATCCCTCTCACATACTCTAGATAATTTGTAAATTCCCTCTTGTACGCCCAATAATATTTTGTATTTTGTATGGGTTCTCTGGTGAGGAGCTCAAGGACAAGGCCCCACCAGTAAAACCTAGAACGATAGGTGATTATTTCCTTAAAAAAATGTAGGGGTGGAAGACGAAAATCATTGACATAACTTAGCGATGGGAAGGTAGATCCCCTGTGCGAAGAGACCTATAGAACTCATTTAGTAACTTCAAATTTTGATATAACCTACTCACAAAGAAGTAATTGAGGAGAATGTGAGAAAGAGGATAATCAACACCTACACAAGAAAATTAATGGCTCTACAACTTAAAAGAAGGAAACATATAAGTAACCTTAGTGAACGAAAGGTCATGGCATACTATACTTAAGAAGGTATGTTACTCCCTGAGAGTTGGGACTTAGTTAGCATATCTCTAACATACAAATTTTGTTATGGGAAGCTCACATGGTCTATAAAGGTCTAAGGATATCTGGCCTTCAAACAAGGAAACTTCAAAACAAGTTGAAGAGAAGTTAGAATAAATCTACTTGTTTCGCCTTAAGGGTATCAAGCGCCGAGTGGGTTCCCCCTTGAAATCATATTAAAGTAACTCAAGCTTCATCTTATATATATATATATATATATATATATATATATATATATATATATATTCTAATCATATTATAGTTAACAAAGTATGAAGCACTTCTAAAAGATTTAACTCTATGATTGATTCTAAAAGAAGACAATGATGGTGAGATAAGAGGTACAACTTCTATATTTAAAAATCAATAATACCAATGGTGGATAAATATTCCTAATAAAATTGGCGAGACTTATTTTTAGCTTATATAAAAAGGGCAAAAACAAGTTTTGGGAAGGGTCTGCCCTTTATGAGGAAAAAGGGAGTTTCCTCCAACTTTCTTTTAATAAAAGGAAAATGAGTAAGTGGAGAAAGCATCATAATAGGAAATCTGAAATTGGTAGTGGAAATTAAGGAAAAAGCAAAAAGGATATTCCTCCAACGAGGAGAAAAATCCCACCTTTTGAGGGCGTTTGTCAGCTAATACCTCTGTTTCAAGAGAGGAATGTGCAAAAATGAAAGGGGGATATTTAGAATGGGAATAATTTCAGTATTTTAGTAACATTAAAAAAATTTCTTGGCCATGTTTTATAAAAACCCTAGATATGATGGGGGAAGGGCGCGGGATTTTGGAAAGGAGTGCCTATTCGAGGAAGAGATCTTCCTTTCGGGGAGGAATTCTTATTATTGGGGAATGGAGAGTTTTAGCACAGGTGTGTGAGAATGCAGCCATGAGATCGAAGGAGAAAGATACAACTCTTAACAGCAGGGAGCAACTCCTTCAACAACCCGTGTTTTAAGGATAAGCTGATGATGATCATGGGAACTGCATTGCAATTCACTATTTTCTTCGAGCGAATCGTAGGATTTTTGGGTCAAAGATGCAAAATTGGAGTGTGTTAATAATTTTAGGAACCATCCTGGAAATTTAGGTATGAGTTCCACCCTTTTTTTTATTTGCATTCAAGTCCCTCGAATCTCCTATATGTGTTTGTCTTACCTAGGAAGGGCATTTCCTGGTCAGCACTTTAGGACCTGCATTTATGTGTTGAAATAGATACAAACGATATTCAATAGGAGTGAAGGAATGTTAAAACCATTTCACGCTGTTGATAACCATGAGAACCCTCACCTTGTATTTGTGGATCTCAAACATTAATTTTTGACTTAGTCGACTTATGAAATTATCATGGTTTGATCTGCTGCTGTAAGGTTAAGAATTTTAGGTTGAGAAGACCCTCAACATGAGTGAAAATCTTTGTTTTTATCTTGAGTCGTAGAGGGAGTGAAGTAGCGATCGTGACATGGTTGGGTTGGTCTATTGTATATCATATAAAATTATTGGAATTTCGGTATTCCTGTCCTGTGTCGTGGAGGGAGTAAATTAGTGGGCGTGGCATGGTGGTTTGCTTATCTGTATCTAAATGGATTCGAATTCCACCAGTTTTATCCCCAAGACTCAACTGTGAAATTTTAGTGTTCTGGAAAATCTTGATACCGAGACCTTGGAAGGCTGAGTGCGATTTTGGCATAACCACAGGTTTGAAACTTCACTTAGATACCCTCATGTGCGTGATCCCATCTTAGTTTTGTTTCATACCTCTCAAGCTTGGGCGGACTGTCCCTTTAGTGAGGATTTTTTAGATGTGCAGCTTTGGGCCTTATCGCTAAAACTCCAGACCTCTATCTGGTAGAGTTTAAGCCTTTGCATGCAGTTCAAACCGTGTCTTCATTTTGGACTATTACTGATAGATCTGAGAGTCCCCTGTGCAGGTTGGGTCTTATGTAAATGTATATTTAGAACCCAACTTTTAGGATATTACCTTATTGTGCTTTTAGGGGTGTCACACTTACATCTAGAATTCCAATATGTATTGGATTTTTTTAAATTGCAGATCCAAACCAACATTGTGGTGATTGACCAAAAGTTGTGTCTGCCTGTATATTCCTTTATGAGCTTCCATACTCTTATTTTGAGTCTCCTTTACGTATCTAGAATTAAATTTCTGGTGTACATTGCATCAGCTATGATTCAGATCTAGCTTTAAAACTCAACCCTCGATCCAGGTGTAAGATCAACCACTGTTGTTTCAAACCACCTACGAATTGGATCTGTGAGATCAGGTTTTTGCTTATATATCTGTATGTGCTAAATGACTACCCTCAGTTTTGTGTTGTAGATATCAATATATCAATGGGAATATGCTTCCTTACAACTTATATTGCAGTGGGGATGTTAGTGTATTATTGTGGGTGAACATGGAATAGCTCAGTCTCATGCCAATCGGGGTAGCCTTAGACCCTCCACATAAAAATTGTCTAAGTAGAATTAGTTGGAGTGATTATTACTAATATTATCCTTAAAAGGGGGAGGCCTTTCAATAAGGTTATTTTAGGATATTGTTTTTGTCCTCCGTGAGAGGTATTTGTAGAATTGATGCAGTATTGGAGATACAATTTGTAACGCTTAGTTGAATTAAATTAATGGAATTAATTAGAAGTTTGGTGGACGTAACCCCTGGTTAGGGGTGAACCACGTATATTCGTGTCTCCTTTATGTTTTCATCTTATGTTGTTTAGTTTCAATTATGTTTTTATATGAATGTTGATTTGCACATGATTTTGATTAAGGAATTTCTTATATGCCACAGCTAACGATGTTAAAAGAATGGTTGTTTCATACATATTGGTCTATTTTTTGAAAGCCAGTTTGTGTGGTTAATAACCTAACGGATGTTGGGATTGAAGCCTCTATAAATTTATATGAAGTTCACTATGGAAAGAAACTATTTTTCTATGTTTGGAACTCAAATATTGATCTTGGGATACACTTAATTTGTAACGACATATATGTTGAGTTGAAGAGATGGAAACGCGATATGTTTTCCCTTTACTAAAGTTAGTAAGGAAAAGGGTACATGTAAAGTAGCAATACCCTTATCGGTTTCATAGTTACAAACAAATTTATGTATGGGTTTGTATATTCATTAGGTAAAGAAATGTTTAATTTATAAGCAAGTATTTCACATGTTTATAAGATGGTAGGATTACCAACAGAAAATTTAATACAGTTGATGGTTAAATGAATGATTCACAAAGTGTTTGTAGTCTTATTTTATCATTGACACGACTTAAGGTTAAGCATAAATAGTTGTTCATGTAGGATTTTGTTCTTGCTGATATTGGTGAGTCACACTAAGTATTTTGATGAAGGGATAAATAATAAATCCCTTAAGAAATATCTATATTTCTAGTCGAAGATTAATATAGATAAAGAGTGGATATTGTTGGTCGAATGATTGTCTTACATTTCATATAGTTCTGATATTATCGAATCTGATTAGACATGCTTCAATGAAAATACCGTGTAAAATCTGACACTGACATGATTGAATTCTTTGATAGTAATAGTGAACAAGGAAAAAATACTTTACCCCCTTTAATGGCATTGAGGCATAAGGGATATGTTACAATTAGTCATAATATTAGGCTAAACTAGGTTCTAATCCCGCATTTCCTGTGCTTTCACTTCTAAGTATACGATTACCTCGGTTAATAATTTAATGTCAATTACTTAACATATATTTAGCTTGACAACTCTTATAATAGAGTAGTCTACTCTTCTAATGGAAAGTCACCATTTGAAACTTGTTTTCGGTATCTTCCACCTTCACCTCTATATGTCATTTTACGGACACCAAGGGTAATGGAAAACACCATAGTTGAAGAATTAAGAGCCAAAATTTTTATTGATAAGATCAGAAAAATACGTTTACAAGTACAAGAGGCACTAAAGAATTCACATGAAAAGTAAAAGGAAAGACATGACCAACAGAGGGTTGAGAAAACATTCAAGGTGGGATATAGAGTTTGGTTCCACTTGAATAAGGAAATACAACAAAGTCCTAGTAAAAAGATCAAGGAATTACGGTATGGCCCTTTTGAAGTGTCAGAGAATGTAGGAGATGATTCCTAGATAAACTTTGTCTAACCCCACATATGCACATTTACTCAATAGTGAATGTTGAAAATATAAAACTATATGAATCTTCCATGTTGGACCAAGAATTTGAACATGTCTTACGTTCTTTAGAGGTCTTTGTACCAGAGGCCCAGAAAAAGTTAGTAGAAGACTTCATTTTGCGGAAGAAGTTTAGAACTACTAGGAAATGATAGTTTGAACTTTGGACGGTGGGGTTTAAAGGAAAAATTCCATGAAATGATAAATGATAATCTAAGGAGATGGTAGAGGAACAATTTGCTCGCTAAGCATGCAGCAAAATACTTTGGGGACCAAATTCCCCCTTAAATCGGGAGGTGTGATTTGAAATCGGATCAATATATAATTTTTCATTTATGTTGGTGCTTTATGGGTGGAGAGATTGGATGGATTGTCTTGTAGTGCACATTTTAGGGGTATGTATCACTTTGCATATTTGGGGTTTAGAACCTTTTGGGGCATGTTTGAGGGATTAAATGATGTTTCTTGGGGTCAATTTCATTGCTTGTTCCATTCCCCTTCACATGATTCTACACTCTGGCACCATTCCAACATCATAAGAATCACTCAATCAAATATTCTATGAGTATTTTATGCCTCTTGCAAGTTGACCTTTTTAGTTGACCCACATGGGACCTACTGGATTACATGCCAATGCTCATTTTGATGCTTGTAGAGCTAGTAACGTGTGGAATTTCATGAACATTTTATAAGGTCCAAAACCACAACCCTAATTAGGAATCAAGGAATGAAAAAATACTAAATTAAACCTATATGGATATCAAACTATGTTAAATACCAGGCCATTAGGATAAGAATGGGTTCCATTCTTACAATGTTATTGCACTATTCCATAGTCAAGAAAAAACATGGGAGTGGATATTATAGTATAACATAGGATATATGAGATTCTTTAGTGTCCATTTTGGTTGCAAAGTCATAGCTAACTTCATAGAGAGTACCTTTTCCTTTGTATTTGGATTCTATATAAAATAGCAAGTCATAATGCTAATTTCTAGTTGGTGTTTTCCCCACACTAGGTTTTCCGAGAGTAAATATTGTATTGATAGTGTTGTGCATTTCTTTTCTCTAGTTATTTTTCTTGATAGATCTAGTTATTTAGAATTCAATGAAAATAAGCTAATAAAAAAAGAACTAAGTTGTAAGATTTATTGTGATGATTTGTTCCAGTGGAATATCTAAGGTAATTTATGGATCAAGAAGACAAAGAAAGTTTTATTACCCTCAATGCAATAATAAATTGATATTACAATAAATACAGATTCATTTAGTACTCAACAAAATAAATTAGGGTCAATAATTTTTTTTTCCAAAGATTGACAATTTCTCTTGATTTTAGATGCTTTCTCTCCTACTCATGTACCGTGGATCTTCCATTTATAAGACAAGAGTGTGATAAGCTTGAATTCAGGTGGAATGCATGTCATGCATGTGTGATTCATTCATGAAATTCATTTGATTTTTCTTCTTTATTTTAGGTGCTTGTTTTTTTCTTTAGTATTTATGAGGTGGCTCCGAGTTTACTGTTGAAGTAGTGTGACTAGTCAGGAATTTCCTTGAGGATGTCTACAAGGCTTGCAGATGTCTACATAAAAAATAATGGGACAATGGAAAAATTTGATAAAAATCTAGATAATTATGTAATTCATATAATCTTAGTTGAATTTTGTATATAGTACCAAATATAATTAGAACAAAAACTCTAGTGACTAACCAGAAAATATGGAGCAACTTGATATTGATCATGAAATTCTTTGTACGTGTACCATGATTATTGCATAATTTTTTAAACCCTAATTTGAATCTTATAAAAGGTCCATACCACGGAATAATATTTATCTTACTTATTTTTTTGGTGGTACATGGATGGATATGGAAGAAAAACATGAATATCGTAAAAGGAAAGTGATTGAGAACCAAAACAAACTTTAAAGAAGGAATTCCCAATAGAGACATGGGTGGCATCATTGTACTTGTTTTATGTTACATAGAGTTACTATTCCCATTTCTTTTGTTTTTAATGATATAGGAAAAGAGCATGAACCAAGGAATAATTAACTACATTGGTTTGACCATTTTTCTAGGGGTGGAAATACGTATAAAAGTTATAAATGAAAACCTAAAAAGTTCTACAAAATTTTCATAAAGTAATTGAGAGTCATTAATATAAATGATTGCCAATGTTAAGCAAAATGGATTCATAGATCTTGAAATAAGAGTTTGGTAGCTTTAAAGGAACCATTTTTGTGTGTGTCAAGGTATGAAGACTACCATCTTTGAGAATTAGTCTACTACAAATATTTAATCATGTTGGTGATGGGTGGTAGGAAAACCACTAACAAAATCCATGGAAATGGATTCCCAAGCCTTGGAGGAAACTAGAAAATGGAAAGACAACTCAACCCTCATGAATTCATTTTTTTTTTATAAAGTGGAAAACTCATGATGTAGTCTTGCACTTGTTTCTACATGGAAAACCAAAAGAAATACCTCTATAGGAGAAACAATTTTTATGCACGATAAAATTTCCTCCATAAGATGAAGAGTGTGCCTCCTTGATTAGGAGTCAAGATAGACTAGCTAGTACACAAAACTTATTCAGTTTGTACAACCATCGTTGATTATATAATCTAATTTTTCCATCTAGAAATGAATTTTTATGGACTAATATGGTGTTATAAATACAAATTATAGTACTAAAGTGGATACTTTGGTAATATTGTCTAAGAAAATAAATACTAAACAAAATTTATAACATAAGAAATAATAATGTCTCTCACATAATACAAATAGATTCACATTAGAAACCCTTAACTTGGAAAGTCAACCTAGCAAGAATTTTCTCCTCTCTCTATATCATTATATTATATTCACCATTTACAATACAATATTATTACATCCAAAACCTAATCAATTTGGGTGGACTAGATTACAACCATAATTCCTTAACAAAACTAGTTTACAATGAGATGCAATAACATTGATTTAGAAAAACCACACAATGGATCAAGGATATACCCACAATTTTATTTTAGGCACTCCTACCATGAACCACCTATGAGGAGGCCACTACCACGTGCACATCCCCATTCAAGGGGGTGATTCCCCCTTCCTCCAACCCACTTTTCTTTAGAAACCTTCAAAGCCTACAACACATATCCAACATGAAGTAAGGGTTGGTGGAATATTGAGATTTCCGTTATTTGTATGGCACGCATTTAACATATATTATAGAAATATCCTTGGAAAGAGGTCTACTAAGTAGATCAACTACTTTATTTAAGCTACTTACTTTTTCTACTTAATGACTAAGTGAATTTTTTTCAATGTACAAATACCATTTTAAATGTCTTTACTTGTGAACCTTATATTGAGAATTAAAAAACTAAATGGATTTATAATTTACATGTGTAAGATAATTTTATTACCAAGTATATATTGGAACTGTTTCTTGAGTGCTTTGAACAATGAATAAAATTCCTTTTCATAAGTGTTTCATAAGTGTTATAGTTGATATTTTCCTAGAAAAAGGCATTTAAATGGTATGCCACTTGATTCCTTTGCATCTAAAGAATTACACTAATGGCACATTGTGAAGCCTATATACTGATCTCAAAAGGGTACCACGAACTCAGAATAGTAAGTGCTAGTGTAAATTAGGGAGAATATGTAATCCTTTGAAATGACCATTTCACTTTAGGAGTATAACGAAGAATCTTCTTATTGTTTTCCTAATCAATGGGAAAGCAATGCATGAGAATGAGAATAGTCACGCACACGATAACATAAAAGATAAAGTATACAAGTATTATAGAGGAAATTGTCTAAATTGTACGTATATTTTACACTCATTTGTATTATTATATAAAGAGTACAAAATTATTAGAAACATGATTAGAGTTTACCTTGTCTCCATTCAAATACAATAAAGTAGGTGAATGATCAATTTAAACTCACCCAAAGTATATAAGAATATAGTATAAAATAGAAAAGCATATATATAATAATTACTAACATGTGTTCAAAAGAATAAGTTTTATCATGAGATGAAATAATTCCAAATTTATGCTAAATATGGGGAAGGGATGGTCAAATGCTAATTGGGATAACCAGTATTGGATTGATAAGGAAAAATGCATTTGCATGCCACCAAGTAAGTAACTATAACTTAGGATTCTTAGTGGATATTCACATCTCAATGATATCAACAATTAATGAGTGTTGATGGTAGAAATTTGGATCGATACATACTATGAGGAATACTTAATGGATTGATGATAGGCCATGCAAATATTTAGAACTTGTTTAAGGATTTCATAATGACTTGTTCCATTCACTCTATAATCAGAGAACCTCATTTACCTTTGTGATAATTCACTATTTTAGTAATGCCATCTTGATATTTTTAGATAAGTATGAACCTCATTTCCCTTTGTGATAATTAACCATTTTAGTAATGCCTTCTTGATATTTTTAGTTTACTTAATCCATCCCTTGGTGTTCTCTTTCCTATATGTATAGGAAAAATCTACTTTTATAATGGGTAACCCATCTTATGACATGTTGTTTGAACAAATTGTTTCTTTTGAACATTTTGCTCAAAATGAATATGGTCAAATCTATTTTCCATGTTGAATCATTCTTATTGATATTTCATAATTTATTTGATCACATATTCATTGGATTTCTCTCTATTATTTAGAATTGGTTTGTGTGATTTGAGAGTTTATTGTATATTTGTGACAACTTATTTAATATCATTCACATTGGGTCTTCCTCAACTTGAAAATGCTCCTTTCCATATTATTTGTCATTTGTTTTAGAGGTAGTTCTTTGACAACATTGGGATATTTGAATCCCCACTCTAATCGTTGGTGCATATGTTCATTCAAACTTATGTTTCTTTCACAAAATCTAAAGAGAGTCATGTGAAGGTGTTTCATAAGCTACAATTTCTAAGTAGGACTTTATGTTTAAATTGATGTTTTCTTTGCTAATTATGAAGAGGTTTGTGTCGAGGTACTTTGGACGATACAATTTTCTAAGTCCATGTTTAAAGAGAATGTATGAATTTCAATTAGGATGTTGATAGCATTGACCATAGTTATATTACCTACCCAATTAAACATTAAGGAAGTATTAATTTACGATTTATTTAGCATTTTTTCTATTTACCACATCTATCCTAAGGTTATATTAGGAGGTGATGTTTGCAATTGTGTCAAGGTTGTCCCTTTTTCCAAGTTTCCATACTTGTGTCCCTATGTCAATGTTGGGTCATCTTGATTTTTCGTTGCAAGAAACTAATGGGTTCCCTTGTGGTCCCGGTGGGTTAGATTTACATGCCCTATGTGGATGGACTATGATTACACCTAATTTTAGTGAGGTCCCATAGAAATCCCAATCTCTGGGTTAAAGGAAATGATTAACACTGAAGAAAAAAACTATATATATTTTAGGTTAAGCCTCATATGAATACAAGTTGAGATAAATATACCATTATTGATATTATTGTAAGGAGAACTTATTGTATACATACATTTGTCATGCATTGGATTATCTTTATAATGTGTAATTATTATGATTTATGTTTTAAAACTAAGGAAACAAAATATAGTGACCAAATTGATCTACCATGATTCCATAAGTATTTCATAATATTATTTTTAACTTCAATCGAGATAAGTAAAACAACATCAAATTCAACAAAGCTAGAGCTAACTTTCGTAGTAAGCTAAACCCTTAATGAGCTTACATGCTTTACCAAATCATGGCGTTTTCATAAAAAAAAATGTATGTTTTTTCCACTTTCAAATAATCATTTTATAACATGAATATAGGCATAGAATTTTTAAATATCTTACTACAAAAGCAACAATAAATAGATCAATGCTTCCACTATTACACACTTGTAAAACATTGTATAGTTATAACCAACACCATATGCAATATCAAGAAATTAAAATTTCACAATTTAAAATAAAAACTCCATAATATGGAAGACTAAACCCTAGTAAGGCAAAGTAATCAAATGTTACAATAATAGTTCACCATAAAATATATTTAACCAAACTCCATATGCTAAATTATAATGTTAATTTATAATGTGATTGATTATAGAATATATACATCAAAGTTTTAATTCTAACTCAATATTTATTAATTCCAATCCTAAACATGTGAAAATTTCCTCTCCTAAGAGTCCATGATAAAACTCCATATACTAGCATAGAAATTTTGGATTAAAATGTTAAATCCTTATTTATAATAAACTACATAAAAAATTACTAATTAGAATACCATAAACCCATAAATGCTATATGCTTATCTATTAAAAATAAATGAATAATAAATAATAATAAAATTTGAAATCATTATTAAAAAACCAAAATTAATAAATTTTGAAATCAAAATAACAAAAAAAAATTTCATAAATTTTGGATTAAAATGCATTGACCTAAAAAATTTTAAAAATTAAAAATTAATAATAAAAATTTGAAATCATTATTCAGACAAATAAAAAATAATAAAATTTGAAATCGAAGTCAGAAAAGCGGGTCTAATGACTCCCAAAAAATAAAAATTAATAATAAATTTGAAAACATTATTCCTAGAAAAAGTAGAAAAAAATAAAATTTGAAATCAAAGTAACAAAAAGTATGAAAGCCTCTCATGACTAATCAACTATGCCTCAAAAGCAAAGCATGTATAAATTGGACCATTGAAAATTATGATAAATGAAAGCATCAAAACCGTGAAAGCTTTGATATAATTTGAAATCAAAACGACAAAAGCACGAAAGCAAAAGCATGGATAAATGGGGCCGTTGAGAATTTCTCTTATAATTTGAAATCAAAACCACAAAAGCATGGATGAATTGGACCGTTGAGAATTTGTCTTATCATTTGAAATCAAAATGACAAAAGCACGAAAGCTTCTAACGGTCAATGCCTCCAAAGCATGGATAAATGGGACCGTTGTGCTAAGAGGGTTGAAGAGAGAGATGGATGGTTCCAGAGAGATGAAGACAAAAGCATAAGCTATCTGTCCGTTGAATAAAGGCTTGAGAAGAGATATATATCTCAAATCCGACCCTGTTACATTTTCATATTGTTTTTTTAATTTGGTTTTGTTTGGTTTCTCAATGTGGTTGGATGTAAGGTTTGAGTCTAAGCTACCTAGATCTCTCATGAGTCTGCGTGTGGTTTAAGTGTAAGTCTAATAGCTGATCCGAGTCAGTTATATGAATATCTGTGTACGATAGAGGAGAGGAGGATGGAATGAATTAATTTAGTGGAACTGAATCGTCTGCTGGAGAAAACAGTTTCAAGGAAAAGCAGCTGAATTGCTCTACCATCACAGCTCTCCAAATGGTACTTTCCTCTGCCCTGTACTCTCTTTTTCTCTTAATATTATCTCAGATCGCATGCATTTTAGGTGAATTGGCTCTGTTCTTTTCGGAGGCAAACCGCTATTGGTTGGAAGAAGAGATTTCGATATGGTTTGAGTCCTTCCAAACCCTAATTCAACAAATTTGAGCCCTTCGCGACCATGCCACAGGTATGTATGGCTCTGACGTCTTTTTGCATTTTTTAATAACTTTAGTCATTCATCAATAGTCATTAAAATGATTTGGTTTGATTAAGAAAATGCAGTAATCTTTGAACACAGTTCTGCCATAGAAAGGATTTCTGACTGCAAAATAAGTTTATTCAGTTTGTACGCAAAATATTTACCAAAATATAAGCGATTTACTGGCATTCTCCCCTTTGTCAACTTGAGGAAAATCCCTCAGTGTTCCTCAATCATGTAATTTTGCAACGAAAACCGCTAGTGATCCATAGGGTCTATGTAATATTATGATTTATTCTGTTCAAAAATAAAGCTAAAAAGGTAAGAGATTCTTGTAATAGAGACTCACATGAATGAGTTTAAGTCTAAGCCTCCCCTAAATCAGAGTATCTAACTTGCAAATTGTTAAATATACTTGAGAAGTTGTTATTCTCATAATTTAAAAAAAAAAAATATTAGTGAGATTACCAACCATTTATCTCCTGTTACGTTAAACATCTCCGCCATAAATGTCAATCGTCCATCATTACTCTGAGCCATACATTTTAGCTATACTATGACCTGGGCATATTAGATTTAAATATTGTTTTTATCAATAAAGCTTGGCGAATGGAGGACTTTTTTTATTATTATAATAAAAATAAACGTCTTAAATATTGAACTAGTTTGTATGTTAAATTTCTTGTTACAATTTAAATTTTCCTATTATTTAGGACTCGTAGGACTCGTATGCATGTTTGAATATGTTTCTTAAATTGCTTGTATTTAAGTGTACCTATTAATCTTTTAGATTATTGTGTATTTAACTATGTTTATGGTTATATATGTGTTCGATGATTTATAAAGTTAATTTATTATATCTTTTATTTTAATTTAATTGGTTTTAATTTTTATGATATTATATAAATATATATTTATTTGATCATTTATTATGAGGTTGATTTATTAGATTTTTCATTTTAATTTTTTTTATAATTTTTTTTTATATTGAATATATATATATATATATATATATTTTATAGCTTTTAAGTTAATGCATAGCATAATATTTTTTATAATGTGATATATTTCAATATTTATGATTTTTTTATTTTTATGTCTATTCTTCAAAGAATTATTTTCAATTTATATAAGTAGTATGTGAGGTGTGGCTTAAGATTGAGGCTTAGGTCTTTGCTTTTAGATTTGATGTATTAGGTTTAGAAATCTAGCTTTGTAAGGGTTAATTGGTTAGGTTAGGTTAAAGTAGGCTAAGCTAAGTTAAAGTAGGAGATGGTAGAGTATTTTAAGGTAGGGTAGGAAATCACTAAGGTAGGTTAAGGTAGTAAAATGTAGGGTGGGTTATGAATAGGGTAGGTTAATGTATACTAGCTTAGGGTAGCAGACGATAGGTAAGGCGAGGTAGGCTAGTTTATGCTAGGTCGGACTAGGGTAAGGTAACAAATGCTAAGCTACGTTAGGTTAGATAAGAAACACTAAGTTAGGGTAATCTAAAGTAAGTTACATTTAGGGTAGGGTAGGTAGGCCAAGCTAGGATAGGGTAGTTTATACTAGGTTAGATTAATCTAGGTTATGGCTAGATAGGCTCGGCTAAGTTAGGTTAGCATAGAATGGGCTAGGTTAGGGTAAGGTGATGTAGGATATGCTAAGTTAGTTTAGGTTTGGCTAGATCAAAATTGATAGGTTATAATAGAATAAGTAGTGTTAGATTAGGCTATGCTAAAGTTAGGATAAACTACGGTGGGCTAGGTTAGAGTAGGGTATATTAGGATAAGATAGGGTAGATTAGGCTAGGTGGGATAAGCTAAGTGAGGGTAGGTTAGGCTAGCATATGATAGGATAGGTTAGGTTAGTTTAAGCTAGGGTGGATTAGGTCAAGATTATGATAGGTTGGGATAGGCTAAGCAAGTCCATATTAGGTTAGGCTAAATTAGGGTAGTTTATGTTAAGCTAGGGTAAGGTAAAGTAGGATAGGTTAGGGTAAGTTAGGGTAAGATAAGTAAGTGAAGTTAAGTTTGTACATTCTAGGTTAAGTTAGGGTAGGGAAAGGTGGTATATGGTAGGATAGGCTAAATTATGTTAGGATAGAACGAGCTGGGTCATGATAGGTTAGGCTCTAGAATGAGCAAATAATGATAGGCTAGATAAGATAGTTTGGACGAGGTTGTGGTACGATAGGGTAAGGTAGGGTAGGTTAGGTTTGGTTCGATCATTTTAGGCTAAGCTATATTATTATATGTTAAGCTAGGATATGGAAGGGTAAGTGAGACTAGGTCAAACTAGGCTAACATAGGCTTAGGTAGGATAAGCTAATATGAAGTAGACTAAGCTAGGTTGAGTTGGGTTAAACTTGGCGAGGCTAGGATAGGTTTTGATAAGTTAATTTTTGTTAGGATGGGATAGGTAGGATAAGTATGCTAGGTTATACCAAGTAAGACTAGGATAATCTAAGATAATGTAGGATAGTACAGGGTAAGCTAGCATAAGCTGGGGTAGACCAAGAAAGACTAGGACAATTTAAGATAATGTAGGATAGTATAGGTTAAGTTATCCTAAGCTAGGTTAGACTAGGGTATGGTAAGGTAGGGTACGGTAGGGTAGGATTAGGTAGGCTTAGTTTAGATAGGAATGTCTAGTCTAGAGTAGGAGAATTAGATAGGCTAGGCTAGGTTAAGGTAGGTTTAGGTTGGGGGGCTAGGTTAGGGTCGACTAAGATAAGCTACACCAAGGCAATGTAGGG
>LPNX010140498.1:12587-49571 GCA_001517045.1 Pseudotsuga menziesii | reverse complement strand
TGTTCGTATTTTCGACATATCTCCTTGTGTTTTTACTCAAATTTCGGTTGGGAGAGCTCGTTGGATGCGAAATTTGATTCCGCATCCAATGAGTACCCACAGTGCATGCTTTTGACGGACACCGCTACCCCAAAAACAAGATATACCTGAAAAAATGTGATGATGATGTCATCATCACGTTTTTTTAGGTATTTCTTGTTTTTGGGGTAGCGGGGTCCGTCAAAAGCATGCAGTGTGGGTACTCGTTGGATGTGGAATCAAATTTTGCATCCAATGAGATCTCCCGATCGAAATTTGAGTAAAAACACAATGAGCTATGTCGAAAATACGAACAAAAAAAGTAGTTTTTTTTAATGACAAATATGTCAATTCAACCATTATGGTTGACTTATTTTATTGAAATTCTATTGGTTCTTGAATTCCAACTCACAAAAACCTATTTTGGCACGTTTTATTATAAGGACCATTTTAGACCCCAAATTTCCTCTAATGATTTAGCTCGACAATTCTTATAATAGAGTAGTCTACTCTTCCAATGGAAAGTCACCATTTGAAACTTGTTTTGGGTATCTTCCACCTTCACCTCTATATGTCATTTTATGGACACCAAGGGTAATGGAAAACACCATAGTTGAACAATTGAGAGCCAAATTGTTTATTGATAAGATCAGAAAAATACATTTACAAGTACAAGAGGCACTAAAGAATTCACAGGAAAAGTAAAAGGAAAGACATGACCAATAGAGGGTTGAGAAAACATTCAAGGTGGGAGATAGAGTTTGGTTCCACTTAAATAAGCAATTACAACAAATTCCTAGTAAGCAGATCAAGGAATTAGGGTATGGCCCTTTTGAAGTGTCGGAGAAGGTAGGAGATGATGCCTAGATAAACTTTGTCTAATGCCACATATGCACATTTACTCAATAGTGAATGTTGAAAATATAAAACTATATGAATCTTCAATGTTGGACCAAGAATTTGAACATGTCTTAGCTTCTGTAGAGGACTTTGTACCAGAGGCCCAGAAAAAGTTAGTAGAAGCCATCATTTTGCGGAAGAAGTTTAGAACTACTAGGAAATGATAGTTTGAACTTTGGAAGGTGGGGTTTAAAGGAAAAATTCCATGAAATGCTAAATGATAATCTAAGGAGATGGTAGAGGAACAATTTCCTCATTGAGCATGCAGTAAAATACTTTGGGGACCAAATTCCCCCTTAAATCGGGAGGTGTGATTTGAAATCGGATCAATATATAACTTTTCATTTATGTTGGTGCTTTATGGGTGGAGAGATTGGATGGATTGTCTTGTAGTGCACATTTTAGGGGCATGTATCACTTTGCATATTTGGGGTTTAGAACCTTTTGGGGCATGTTTGAGGGATTAAATGATGTTTCTTGGGGTCAATTTCATTGCTTGTTCCATTCCCCTTCACATGATTTATGTGGATTCGAGACATGATCATTTACACATAACTCATGCATAACTAACAACTCGAAAAGCTTGTTAAACATAAAGTTTGCATGGTATTTATATGTTGAGTCCTTAAACTTAGAGATTGCACGGCATTTAAATTGTCTTCTTTGGCTTAACATTTATTATATATTTTTAAGTCCTTAAACTTAGAGATTGCATGGCATTCAAATTATTTAATTTTTGTGGCTTAACATTTATCATATATTGTTAGGTCCTTAAACTTAGAGATTGCAAAACATTTAAATAATCTTCTTTGGCTTACAGATTTAGGTGAATTAGCCAAAGCATTTAGGTGAATTTGAAGTATGTGATAGTTTTTTTGTGTGTGTTACATTGAGTAATGTCTCCAACTTTACTAAAAGGTATTTCTATAACACAAAATCTATAAAAAAAAACTTGAAGAAAAACATCCATGCAAAAGAATAAGTATTATCCATCTAAAAGGTATGCTTCAATGATGTCATAAGACAATTACTAATGGCCTTATTCATAAGGCATATTTTCTTTGTTAATAGCCTGATCCAGATCATTCTTTTCTTTACTAATAACTTCTTATCATTTCATCTTATATCAACACCTATAAGCAGTGTCCGGGACATTGCCACCTGGTGGCTTTTGTTTATATTGTAACAAGTTCTCAAGTAAAGCTCCATAATAGAATAGTGTTTTTGGTTTCGATTTTTTTCTGTTGTTCCTCCATTTCCATTAGTATGCAGCAACCAATGACGCACATGATCAACATGTAGTATCTACAAACTAACTGTTGGATGCCACAGTATAGATAACTCACCCAATTGAGAGATCCCAAGCTATAAATCGTAGTTCCGGTGAGTGTAGATGTATCGCTGCACTCTTCAAACTCGGTCTCCACGAAGCTCTAATCTCACATGTTAGGGTTTAGGTATCGCAACTTTGCAGCTCCATGTCCAACATAGGGCTCATTTCGTGGTCATTGGAGGAGATGCAACAAAGTCGTAGATCAACACAATGATATCTTCAACGATATTTCTAACTCCAACAAAACAATAATACACAGTCATCCCTAGGTCGCTATGAATCCCTAGGTCGCATGGCTAAGCGTGTTTGAAGAAATTGGCAGACGAAAATTTCGTGGTCCATAGAATTATGATTGCATCCACAAATGGTTGGATGCTATGCGCCGATGTTCCAACGTGGCAGCTTCCTTTCCTCCTCCCAAGAAGATATTGCAATTCACATGTCGCCATAGTTCGAATTGCAAGAAGGAAAATTGTTCCACTTCGGGTTGAACACATATTTCTTGAGTTTGGAATTTTGTCGAGAGTCCAAAATTCTTCACATGCTTCTATCGACATCAATTACAATATTCCTCCCGCAGAAGAACTGGAACTATGGTGCCGTGATATGAAAACTCATCACTCTTAACACGTATTTCACATTATCTCATATGCACCACGAGAAAATGAGTGCAGCTAGAAAGACATTGGAGTTCATGTTGGGTTCACCAACTTAAAGCTCCAAGTCATACCTCTTCATGTCGTAAATTTAATCTTGTGATCTCTCTTCCATGGTCCAACAATGACAAGATACAAGCCGATGAATAATGTAAAGAGCGAAATAAGCAACAGTAGTTGTTGGAGAGGGCCGTGACTATCCGCGGCCAGTACCTATATCTTAAACCGCGAGCAGACACATTCAACACACTTAGGCAACTAGGGTTCGAGTCCCGAACCGTTCAAAACTTGTTATTGGAGGAGGTGCGTCCACACACAACAAACATTAAATGGAGCGAGGCAACCTTCACAATCTTCAAATCTTTGCAATCTTCAAATGGAGAGTGGACTAGATGTGAGAGATACAATAGGGTAATTACCATTCTAGCTGATTGTGCAGACAGAGGAGAATAACTATGAATTCCCAGGTACACAGATATATAAGTCTGATTAGAACCTAGTTTAGCCTAATATTATGACTAATTCTAACATATCCCTTATGCCTCAATACCATTGAAGGGGGTAAAGTTTTTTTTTTCCTTGTTCACTATTACTATCAAATGATTCAATCATGTTAGTGTCAGATTTTACACGGTATTTTCATTGAAGCGTGTCTAATCAGATTTGATAATATCAGAACTATAAGAAATGTAAAACAATCATTCGACCAACAATATCCACTCTTTATCTATATTAATATTCGATTAGAAATATAGATATTTCTTAAGGGATTTATTATTTATCCCTTCATCAAAATACTTAGCGTAACTCACCAATATCAGCAAGAACAAAATCCTACATGAACAACTATTTATGCTTAACCTTAAGACTTGTGAATGATAAAATAAGACTACAAACACTTTGTGAATCATTCATTTAACCATCAACTGTATTAAATTTGTTGTTGGTAATCATACCATCTTATAAACATGTGAAATACTTGCTTATAAATGAAACATTTCTTTACCTAATGAATATACAAACCCATACATAAATTTATTTGTAACTATGAAACCATAAGGGTATTGCTACTTTACATGTACCTTTTTCCTTACTAATTTTAGTAAAGGGAAAACATATCATGTTTCCATCTCTTCAACTGAACATATATGTCATTACAAATTAAGTGTATCCCAAGATCAATATTTGAGTTCCAAACATAGAAAAATAGTTGCTTTCCATAGTGAACTTCATATAAATTTATAGAGGCTTCAATCTCGACATCCGTCAGGTTATTAACCGCACAAACTAGCTTTCAAAAAATAGACGAATATGTATGAAAAAACCATTCTTTTAACATCATTAGTTGTGGCATATAAGAAACTGCTTAATCAAAATCATGTGCAAATCAACATTCATATAAAAACACAATCGAAACTGAACAACATAAGATGAAAACATAAAGGAGACGCCAATATACGTGGTTCACCCCTAACCAGGGGTTACGTCCACCAAACTGCTAATTAATTCCATTAATTTTATTCAACTAAGGGTTACAAGTTGTATCTCCAATACTGCATCAATTCTACAAATACCTCTCATGGAGGACAAAAACAATATCCTAAAATAGCCTTATTGAAAGGCCTCCCCCTTTTAAGGATAATATTAGTAATAACCACTCCAACTAATTCTACTTAGACAATTTTGATGTGGAGGGTCTAAGGCTACCCCGATTGGCATGTGTACATTGAGACTGAGTTATTCCATGTTCACCCACAATAATACACTAACATCCCCACTACAATATAAGTAGTAAGGAAGTGTCATGTCCCCGGTTTCGACCCCGTTTTCATGATGTATATATTGTAATTAATCGTGGTGAGGAGCTCAAGGAAAAATCCCCACCATCAATTTGGTTTTGTATGTTCGGCAATGGGGATATTTGCCGATGGTTTATCGTGCTATTCGGCACCTTATAATTTGACATCATATAAACCCACACATCAATTAAAATAAACCACAACCAGCTACGGCAGTGCAACGTTAAATGAAAAGGGCATGGTTCCAAAGGATAAGGGGTGGGGATGTCAAACCTTGGTTATGGGGGGAAAAACCCATGTTTTATTACCTTGTGTTTCACCATCTTTGTTGTTTGTCACCCTTTTGTCTCACCCAACCTTGTCAACCTCTTTATTGCTCAGCTGGTGGTTGAGGAGTTATGGCTGAGGGCATTTATTGCTGAAGTGGTGGTGGTTGTGGGAGGCTGTCAGCCTTACCCAATTGCCCACTCCACCCACGTTGCCCATTATTCACCCTCACGCACTCTTCCCTGGTCAGTTTTACACTCTACCACGTTTTTGGTTGTTTTCTCCTCACGCACAGGTTTTTGGGGGCGTTTTTGGTCTCACGCAGATTCTTCTTCCTCTCTCCACGAATTGCTGAGCACCCACGACCTGCAAATTCGCGTCCTTCTTGATAGTGGTGCATCCACGGGAAAAAATGGAGCCGTTTTTCCTCACGCAGGGCCTCCATTGTCTGTTCCTTTCCTTGCTGGTTCGGATTGTTTAACCACGCACAGGTTATTTGGGTCGTTTTTCCCTGTTGTGAGTCATGCTCACTGTTTTCTCTTTGGGGCTATTGTCTTCCCCACGTTTTCTGTTGGCGGCGGTGTCCAAATGCGTTTTGGGCCACTGGGTTTTTGTGGTGAGTCGTTTTTCTGCTATGAGCTGCGTTGAGTCTCCTATAGCTATGTCGGAGTGCTGTTTCTTATCCACTGTGGGCTGTGGAATGTTACCACGGTTTTCATTGTGAAATTGGGCTATTGTTGCTGAGTTGTTTCGGCCACGTTAGGGCCAAAACCAACTCCGTGTTTTCCTGTGGACTTGAGCTGTCCTCTTCTTCTGTTGGGGATTATCCCTGGTTGCCTTTGTTCCTTCACAGGGCTGTGAAGGGTGGTTTTGCTGCTGGTATGCAGTGGTTGTCCCCTTGGGATGTGCTGGCTTGGCTGCTGTTGATGGCCTGTGAAACCCAGCTGTGATTGGTTTGTAGTTTATGTCCCCTTGGCTATGTGTAAGCCTGCAATCGACCCTTATCCTGAAGGAATCATGCCCAGCTCGGGGGTGGCAGCGTTGCTGAGAGATTGATGAGCAAGCTGGCCTATGGTTGGGTGGAACGTTGCAGCGACGTAGCTGGTTGCGGGTGAATTATTCATCCACAGATAAGTGCTGCTATTCTATCTCTGTAATTATATTGATGTAAATGAATAATGATGAACATGATTAATGCTGGAATGTATGTTTGCTTCCGCTGTTTGATGAAAGAATTATGCATTGAGTAATTGTGCATGTAAAATGATGGACTGTGCATCCTGTTATGCATGTTGTTTAAACTTGCAAATTTTCAGCATTATTGACTGTTGTTTATGTTCATGGGTTGTTTGCCCCTTTGATGATTTGATTGGTCTGCTCGTCGCGTCCTCTTCGCCAGATTGAGGGATGGGGACGTGACAGGAAGCCTATTCCCATTGATATATTGAGATATACAACACAAAACCAAGGGTGGTCATTTAGCACATACATATATATAAGCAAAAACCTGATCTCACAGATCCAATTCGTAGGTGGTTTGAAACTACAGTGGTTGATCTTACACCTGGATCGAGGGTTGAGTTTTAAAGCTAGATCTAAATCATAGCTGATGGAATGTACACCAGAACTTTAATTCTAGATACGTAAAGGAGACTCAAAATAAGAGTATGGAAGCTCATAAAGGAATATACAGGCGGATGCAACTTTTGGTCAATCGCCACAATGTTGGTTTGGATCTACAATTTAAAAAAATCCAATACATATTGGAATGCTAGATGTATGTGTGACACCCCTAAAATCACAGTAAGGTAATCTCCTCAAAGTTGGGTTCTAAATATACATTTACATAAGACCCAACCTGCATAGGGGACTCTTGGATCTATCAGTAATAGTCCAAAATGCAGACACGGTTTGAACTGCATGCAAAGGCTTAAACTCTACCAGATCGAGGTCTGGAGTTTTAGCGATAAGGCCCAAAGATGCACATCTCAAAAATACTCACTAAAGGGATAGTCCGTCCAAGATTGAGAGGTCTAAAAGAAAACTGAGATGGGATCAAGCACATGAGGGTATCTAGGTGAAGTTTCAAACCTGTGGTTATGCCAAAATCGCACTCAGCCTTCCAAGGTCTCGGTATCAAACTTTTCCAGAACTCTAAAATTTCGCAGTCGAGCCTCGGGGATAAAAATGGTGGAATTCGAATCCATTTAGATACAGATAAGCTAACCACCATGCCATGCCCACTAATTTACTCCCTCCATGACACAGGACAGGAATACCGAAATTCCAATAATTTTATATGATATACACTAGACCAACCCAACCATATCACGGTCGCTACTTCATTCCCTCTATGACTCAAGATAAAAACAAAGATTCACACTCATGTTGAGGGTCTTCCTGTCCTAAGATTCTTAACCTTACAGCGGCAGAATAGATCATGATCATGTCATAAGTCGGCTAAGTCAAAAATTAATGTTTGAGATCCACACATACAAGGTGAGGGTTATCATGGTTATCAACAGCGTGAAATGGTTTTAACATTCCTTCACTCCTCTCGAATCTCATTTGTATCTATTTCAACACCTAAATGCAAGTCGTAAAGTGTCGACCAGGAAATGCCCTTCCCAAGAAACACAAACACGTAGAGGAGATTCAATGGAGAGGATGATGGATTCTGTCAAGCCTTTTTCAAGATCAACCTCGACACAGATTCGGGCACATGAGAACATTGGGGCTTTTGGCTCGGATTTGTCCACATATTTCCCCAAAGTATTCCCAATTGCTCGAAAGTCCTCGTCATTCCAACAATGGAGTGGAAGATGAGGAAGCTTTACCTAGACTGGAACCGCCTTTGGGATATCCTTTTTTGGGTTGAAAGAGAGATCCCATTTATTCAAAGACATGCCTCTTAGGCCCATGAAGTAGGGGCCATTCCTAAAAATAAGATCGTGATCCTCCTTCTTTTCGAAAATGAAAGTGAAATAACCTTTCCCACAGAAAATCTGTTGAACCTCACTGTGAATAAGGGTTCTTCAATTTTTGTTAAGCCAGGCATCAACTGAATGAGGAGATGGCCAGAGCCCAGTGAACAAACCTATGAGGCCTTTCTCACAAAGGGCAACAACTTTGCGTTTTGAGGTGGCAGAGTTGAGATTTACTTCAGGAACGTTGGCATGCTTGACAAAGTGGGAAGAGGGGAGGGGGGGGGATGAGGACGATGGAGGGGGAAGAGAGGCCATGATATCATGGAATTGATCCTTAATATACATGGGAACCGGAGGATCCATGGGCGCAGGGCCTGTAGGCTTGCAGACTAGGAACCCTAGGCACACTCAGCTTAGGGTAAGCCATGAAAACTCAGATTACTTCTCTCTGTATTGATTTTGAATTTAAGCAAACAACAATATTCATTTTCTTTGCAAAATTGTTGCACAATATTACATTGTCCCATAGAACATTATATACATGTTTTTCTTTTAAGAAGTGCATTTTTAAAGCGACCAAAGAAAAGTCAGAAGGATAACTTGAGGCTAACAGAGGCTGGGGAGAAAATTTCAATTTAACTGGGGCTTTCCAAGAAAACCCCCAAATCCCAAAGTGTTTAGTGTGTTCCTGAGATTAAGATAGACCATGTCAAGAAATTTCAATATGAAACTGAAAAAATTATGGACAAAAAATTGAGAGTAAGATCAACTTTCTATAAAGAGCACCAAAAACACTCACCCGAGGATGGATTACATTCATTGTTCATTAGTATTCATCAGGAGTAATTAACACTTCATATTAATTAACCAATGGAATCCTTCCTAGAAGTATCATTTTCAACAATCACGTTCTTCCCTATGGCTCTATCATTCTCCCATTTGTTTGTTGCTTCCATTTCCATGTTATGAATAGGAAATTTCATGTTTCCATTTCGCATATTGTTTCCTTGTCTCTTATTCTAGCTTCTTCAAAGCAAGCATGAAGATTAGCCAAATCCATGAACCATGATAGGAAATAACAAGGCTCCAAATTCCTATGCCAGGACACGAACTGTAGCAACACCATCCCAACTCACGACCTTCATGACCTGAATCATGTCATGATTTGGGAGTTTCAACTGCTTTCCAGCAAACAACAAATATTATAGGTAAGGGGATAAAAAATCCCCCCCTCCTCAAAGAGTTAGAATATTTACAAGCAACATATAGTAAAGGAATAATTCACATCCCTAAATAATTGGTCTCTAAGAGACTTTCCATATGAAGTCATAACGCAACCTCGAGAAATATCATTTAGTTAATTATTATGTTGGGTGGTAAACTGGATAAATAGCATCATCAACTTGATTTGGAACTAGATATATAGAAAATGGATCTCAAATTGTAAGATATTAAATTAACATTGTGCATGGACCTTTCTATGTTCTTGAATCTCCCATTGCTCGAGTCTCTAATGTTGTGGTATTAGATGGTGCTTGGTGGGTGAAACATGATCAAACTATTATATATATAGGGAAAGATAATATGGGGTACCTAGGGAGGTATATAGGGGAAATAAATGATGTAAAGTGTACCTAAATGAGAATAATATATGTAATGGATACCAAATGGGAATAATTAATGTAATGTGGCAATTGATAATGGAATATGGTCCACTTGATGGTTGGGTGTTAGTTAGAAGAAATAATATGGTCTTGTGCATTCAATTTAGCAATTAAAACTCATAGATCATACTCTCCGATTGTATCCCTCAACGTTATAACTTCCACAATCATAAGTTTCAATATTTAAAATGGTTTTATAACTCAGTTTAATACTTTTTTTATGATAGGTTAATCCTTTGTTTAAAATATTAATCCATTGCTGGTGCACCTCATATGTATCCAATTTGTTGTGTGATCCATTATTAAACTCATTTGTTATGATCGCCTTATTCACTCTATTTCATACCTCCTTCAAATCCTTTGCATAATCACCCATGTTATGTTGCAATTATACTCTTCTATACCCACGCAGATATACTATATTCTTTTAGTGACACCCAACTCATAAATTGTAATAAAAGCACACACTTTGAAGTCATCTCATTATGTTATAATTTCAATCACAAACATATTCAATATTTAAAAGGTGGAACTCATATTTAATGCATTTAATTATTGAAGTATTTGTGATTATAATTATAATTTTAATGTTGTCCTACATACATTGTAAATATTCTATTGGTCTTTTAGTAATCCATTGTATGTTTGTAAACATTTAGAATCTATTGAAGGGTGGTTTGTGAGATTAGGAGCAGGTTTGTTTTAGATTGTTGTAACTATTCTTTTAATTTAGTTTGTGTTGTTTCGATTGTATTTCGATTCATTTTCTTTGATTTGGTTTTCTTGTAGCTTAGTGAATTGCTATAGGAACAATCCATTGAAGATAAGTATTTAACTCAAGAGATGTGATCTTGCATATCAATGCTAAGCTAAACCCATGGTTTTAGTTTTCTTTGTCAATTCTTGTTTACATTTTTTTATTCCATTTTGAAGTCTGTTTACCAACATTAGTGTAACATCCCTCTCACATACCCTAGATAATTTGTAAATTCCCTCTTGTACGCCTGAAAATATTTTGTATTTTGTATGGGTTCTCTGGTGAGGAGCTCAAGGCCAAGGCCCCACTAGTAAAACCTAGAAAGATAGGTGATTATTTCCCTAAAAAAATGTAGAGGTGGAAGACGAAAATCATTGACATAACTTAGCAATGGGAAGGTAGATCCCCTGTGTGAAGAGACCTATAGAAGTCCTTTAGGAACTTCAACTTTCGATATAACCTACTCATAGATAAGTAATCGAGGAGAATGTGAGAAAGAGGATAATCAACACCTACACAAGAAAATTAATGGCTCTAGAAATTAAAAGAAGGAAACATATAAGTAACCTTAGAGAGCGAAAGGTCATGGCATACTATACTTAAGAAGGTATGTTACTCCCTGAGAGTTTGGAATTAGTTAGAATATCTCTAACGTACAAATTTTGTTACAGGAAGCTCACATGGTCTATAAAGGCCTAAGGATATCTGGCCTTTAAACAAGGCAACTTCAAAACAAGTTGAAGAGAAGTTAGAATAAATCTACTTGTTTCGCCTTAAGGGCATCAAGCACCGAGTGGGTTCCCCCTTGAAATCATATAAAAGTAACTCAAGCTTCATCTTATATATATATATATATATATATATATTCTAATCATATTATAGGTAACAAAGGATGAAGCACTTCTAAAAGATTTAACTCTACGATTGATTCTAAAAGAAGACAATGATGGTGAGATAAGAGGTACAACTTCTACATATAAAAATCAATGCTACCAATGGTTGATAAATATTCCTAGTAACATTGGAGAGACTTATTTTTAGATTATATAAAAAGGGGAAAAACAAGTTTTGGGAAGGGTCCACCCTTTATGAGGAAAAAGGGAGTTTCCTCCAACTTTCTTTTAATAAAAGGAAAATGAGTAAGTGGAGAAAGCATCATAATAGGAAATCTGAAATTGGTAGTGGCAATTAAGGAAAAAGCAAAAAGGATATTCCTCCAACGAGGAGAAAAATCCCACCTTTTGAGGGCGTTTGTCAGCTAATACCTCTGTTTCAGGAGAGGAATGTGTAGCAATGGAAGGGGGATATTTAGAATGGGAATAATTTCAGTATTTTAGTAACATTAAAAAAAATTCTCGGCCATGTTTTATAAAAACCCTAGATATGATGGGAGAAGGGCGCGGGCTTTTGGAAAGGAGTGCCTATTTGAGGAAAAGCTCTTCCTTTCAGGGATGAATTCTTATTATTGGTTAATGGAGAGTTTTAGCGCAGGTGTGTGAGAGCGCAACCATGAGATCAAAGGAGAAAGATCCAACTCTTAACGCTGGGGAACAACTCCTTCAACAACTTGTGTTTTAAGGATAAGATGATGAAGATCATGGGAACTGCATTGCGATTCACTATTTTCTTCGAGCAGATCATAGGATTTCTGGGTCAAAGACGCAGAACTGGAGCGTGTTAATAATTTTAGGAACCGGCCTGGAAATTTAGGTATGAGTTCCAACCTTTTTTTTTATTTGCATTCAAGTCCCTTGAATCTCCTCTATGTGTTTTTGTTACTTGGGAAGGGCATTTCCTGGTCGGCACTTGATGACTTGCATTTAGGTGTTGAAATAGATACAAACGAGATTTGGGAGGAGTGAAGGAATGTTAAAACCATTTCACGCTGTTGATAACCATGATAACCCTCACCTTGTATGTGTGGATCTCAAACATTAATTTTTGACTTAGCCGACTTATGACATGATCATGATCTGTTCTGCCGTTGTAAGCTTAAGAATCTTAGGTCAGGAAGACCCTCAACATGAGTGCGAATCTTTGTTTTTATCTTGAGTCATAGAGGGCATGAAGTAGAGACCGTGATATGGTTGGGTTGGTCTATTGTATATCATATAAAATTATTGGAATTTCGGTATTCCTGTCCTGTGTCATGGAGGGAGTAAATTAGTGGGCATGGCACGGTGGTTTGCTTATCTGTATCTAAATGGATTCGAATTCCACCAGTTTTATCCCCGAGGCTTGACTGCGAAATTTTAGAGTTCTGGAAAAGTTTGATACCGAGACCCCGGAAGGCTGAGTGCGATTTTGGCATAACCACAGGTTTGAAACTTCACCTAGATACCCTCATGTGCTTGATCCCATCTCAGTTTTCTTTCATACCTCTCAATCTTGGACGGAATGTCCATTTAGTGAGGATTTTTGAGATGTACAGCTTTGGGCCTTATCGCTAAAACTCCAGACCTCTATCTAGTAGAGTTTAAGCCTTTGCATGCAGTTCAAACCATGTCTGCATTTTGGAATATTACTTATAGATCCAAGAGTCCCCTGTGCAGGTTGGGTCTTATGTAAATGTATATTTAGAACCCAACTTTGAGGAGATTACCTTACTGTGATTTTAGGGGTGTCGCACTTACATCTAGCATTCCAATATGTATTGGATATTTTTAAATTGCAGATCCAAACCAACATTGTGGCGATTGACCAAAAGTTGCGTCCACCTGTATATTCCTTTATGAGCTTCCATACTCTTATTTTGAGTCTCCTTTACGTATCTAGAATTAAAGTTCTGGTGTACATTCCATCAGCTATGATTTAGATCTAGCTTTAAAAATCAACCCTCGATCCGGGTGTAAGATCAACCACTGTAGTTTCAAACCACCTACGAATTGGATCTATGAGATCAAGTTTTTTCTTATATATCTGTATGTGCTAAATGACTACCCTCGGTTTTGTGTTGTAGATCTCAATCTATCAATGGGAATACGCTTCCTTACTACTTATATCATAGTGGGGATGTTAGTGTATTATTGTGGGTGAACATGGAATAACTCAGTATCAATGTACACATGCCAATCGGGGTAGCCTTAGACCCTCCACATCAAAATTGTCTAAGTAGAATTAGTTGGAGTGGTTATTACTAATATTATCCTTAAAAGGGGGAGGCCTTTCAATAAGGCTATTTTAGGATATTGTTTTTGTCCTCCATGAGAGGTATTTGTAGAATTGATGCAGTATTGGAGATACAGTTTGTAACCCTTTGTTGAATAAAATTAATGGAATTAATTAGCAGTTTGGTGGATGTAACCCCTCGTTAGGGGTGAACCATGTATATTGGTGTCTCCTTTATGTTTTCATCTTATGTTGTTCAATTTCGATTGTGTTTTTATATGAATGTTGATTTGCACATGATTTTGATTAAGCAGTTTCTTATATGCCGCAACTAATGATGTTAAAAGAATGGTTGTTTCATACATATTGGTCTATTTTTTGAAAGCTAGTTTGTGCGGTTAATAACCTGATGGATGTCGAGATTGAAGCCTCTATAAATTAATATGAAGTTCACTATGGAAAAAAACTATTTTTCTATGTTTGGAACTCAAATATTGATCTTGGGATACACTTAATTTGTAACGACATATATGTTGAGTTGAAGAGATGGAAACACGATATGTTTTCCATTTACTAAAGTTAGTAAGGAAAAAGGTACATGTAAAGTAGCAATACCCTTATCGGTTTCATAGTTACAAATAAATTTATGTATGGGTTTGTATATTCATTAGGTAAAGAAATGTTTCATTTATAAGCAAGTATTTCACATGTTTATAAGATGGTAGGATTACCAACAGCAAATTTAATATAGTTGATGGTTAAATGAATGATTCACAAAGTGTTTGTAGTCTTATTTTATCATTCACAAGTATTAAGGTTAAGCATAAATAGTTGTTCATGTAGGATTTTGTTCTTGCTGATATTGGTGAGTTACACTAAGTATTTTGATGAAGGGATAAATAATAAATCCCTTAAGAAATATCTATATTTCTAGTTGAAGATTAATATAGATCCCTTAAGAAATATCTATATTTCTAGTTGAAGATTAATATAGATAAAGAGTGGATATTGTTGGTCGAATGATTGTTTTACATTTCGTATAGTTCTGATATTATCAAATCTAATTAGACATGCTTCAATGAAAATAGAGTGTAAAATTTGACACTAAAATGATTGAATCATTTGATAGTAATAGTGAACAAGGAAAAAAAAAACTTTACCCCCTTTAATGGCATTGAGGCATAAGGGATATGTTAGAATTAGTCATAATATTAGGCTAAAATAGGTTCTAATCCTAGGTTCTAATCCTTATATTAGGCTAAACTAGGTTGAGAATAACAAAACTAAATGGATTTATAATTTACATGTGTAAGATAATTTCCTTACCAAGTATATATTGGAAATGTTTCTTGAGTGCTTTGAACAATGAATAAAATTCCTTTTCATAAGTGTTTCATAAGTGTTATAGTTGATATTTTCCTAGAAAAAGGCATTTAAATGGTATGCCACTTGCATCTAAATAATTACACTAATGGCACATTGTGAAGCCTATATACTGATCTCAAAAGGGTACCACGAACTCAGAAGAGTAAGTGCTAGTGTAAATTAGGGAGAATATTTAATCTTTTTAAATGACCATTTCACTTTAGGAGTATAACGAAGAATCTTCTGATTGTTTTCCTAATCAATGGGAAAGCAATGCATGAGAATGAGAATAGTCACGCACACGATAACACAAAAGATAAAGTATACAAGTATTATAGAGGAAATTGTATAAATTGTATGTATATTTTACACTCATTTGTATTATTATTTAAAGAGTACAAAATTTCTAGAAACATGATTAGAGTTTACCTTGTCTCCATTCAAATACAATAAAGTAGGCGAATGATCAATTTAAACTCACCCAAAGTAGATAAGAATATAGTATAAAATAGAAAATCATATATATAATAATTACTAACATGTGTTCAAAAGAATAAGTTTTATCATGAGATGAAATCATTCCAAATTTATGCTAAATATGGGGAAGGGATGGTCAAATGATAATTGGGATAACAAGTATTGGATTGATAAGGAAAAATTCATTTGCATCCCACCAAGTAAGTAACTATAGCTTATGATTCTTAGTGGATATTCACATCTCAATGATATCAACCATTAATGACTGTTGATGGTAGAAATTTGGATCGATACATACTTATATGAGGAATACTTGTTAATGGATTGATGATAGGCCATGCAAATATTTAGAACTTGTTTAAGGATTTCATAAAGACTTGTTCCATTCACTCTATAATGAGAGAACCTCATTTCCCTTTCTGATAATTAACTATTTTAGTAATGCCATCTTGATATTTTTAGATAAGTATGAACCTCATTTCCCTTTTTGATAATTAACCATTTTAGTAATGCCTTCTTGATATTTTTAGTTTAATTAATCCATCCTTTGGTGTTCTCTTTCATATATGTATAGGAAAAATCTACTTTTATAATGGGTAACCCATCTTATGACATGTTGTTTGAACAAATTGTTCCTTTTGAACCTTTTGCTCAAAATGAATATGGTCAAATCTATTTTCCATGTTGAATCATTCTTATTGATATTTCATAATTTATTTGATCACATATTCATCGGATTTCTCTCTATTATTTAGAATTGGTTTGTGTGATTTGAGATTTTATTGTATATTTGTGACAACTTATTTAATATCATTCATGTTGGGTCTTCCTAAACTTGAAAATGCTCCTTTCCATATTATTTGTCATTTGTTTTAGAGGTAGTTCTTTGACAACATTGGGATATTTGACTCCCCACTCTAATCGTTGGTGCATATGTTCATTCAAACTTATGTTTCTTTCACAAAATCTAAAGAGAGTCATGTGAAGGTGTTTCATAAGCTACGATTTCTAAGTAGGACTTTATGTTTAACTTGATGTTTTCTTTGCTAATTATGAAGAGGTTTGTGTCGAGGTACTTTGGAGGCTACAATTTTCTAAGTCCATGTTTAAAGAGATTGTATGAATTTCAATTAGGATGTTGATAGCATTGACCATAGTTATATTACCTACCCAATTGAACATTAAGGAAGTATTAATTTACTATTTATTTAGCATTTTTTTATATTTACCACATCTATCCTAAGGTTATGTTAGGAGGCGATGTTTGCAATTGTCGCAAGGTTGTCCCTTTTTCCAAGTTTCCATACTTGTGTCCCTATGTCAATGTTGGGTAATCTTTATTTTTCATTGGAAGAAACTAATGGGTTCCCTTGTGGTCCCAGTACGGGTTAGATTTACATGCCCTGTGTGGATGGACTATGATTACACCTAATTTTAGTGAGGTCCCATAGAAATCCCAATCTTTGGGTTAAAGGAAATGATTAACATTGAAGAAAAAACTATATATGTTTTAGGTTAAGCCTCATATGAATACAAGTTGAGATAAATATACCATTATTGATATTATTGTAAGGAGCACTTATTGTCTACATACATTTGCCATGCATTGGATTATATTTATAATGTCTATTTATTATGATTTATGTTTTAAAACTAAGAAAACAAAATATAGTGACCAAATTGATCTACCATGATGCCATAAGTATTTCATAATATTATTTTTAACTTCAATCGAGATAAGTAAAACAACATCAAATTCACCAAAGCTAGAGCTAACTTTCATAGGAAGCTAAACCCTTAATGAGCTTACATGCTTTACCAAATCATGGTGTTTTCATAAAAAAAATGTATGTTTTTTCCACTTTCAAATAATCATTTTATAACATGAATATAGGCATAGAATTTTTAAATATCTTACTACAAAAGCAATAATAAATATATCAATGCTTCCACTATTACACACTTGTAAAACATTGTATAGTTATAACCAACACCATATGCGATATCAAGAAATTAAAATTTCACAATTTAAAATAAAAACTCCATAATATGGAAGACTAAAACCTAGTAAGGCAAAGTAATCAAATGTTACAATAATAGTTCAACATAAAATATATTTAACCAAACTCCATATGCTAAATTATAATGTTAAAACAAAACTCCATATGCTAAATTATAATGTTAATTTATAATGTGATTGATTATAGAATATATACATCAAAGTTTTAATTCTAACTCAATATTTATTAATTCCAATCCTAAACATGTGAAAATTTCCTCTCCTAAGAGTCCATGATAAAACTCCATATACTAGCATAGAAATTTTGGATTAAAATGCTAAATCCTTATTTATAATAAACTACATAAAAAATTATTAATTAGAATACCATAAACCCATAAATGCTATATGCTTATCTATTAAAAATAAATGAATAATAAATAATAATAAAATTTGAAATCATTATTAAAAAACCAAAATTAATAAATTTTGAAAGCAAAATAACAAAAAAACATTCCATAAATTTTGGATTAAAATGCATTCACCTAAAAATTTTAAAAAATTAAAAATTAATAATAAAAATTTGAAATCATTATTCAGAAAAATAAAAAATAATAAAATTTGAAATCAGAGTCAAAAAAGCGTCTAATGACCCCCCAAAAAATAAAAATTAATAATAAATTTGAAAGCATTATTCCTAGAAAAAGCAGAAAAAAATAAAATTTGAAATCAAGGTAACAAAAAGTACGAAAGCCTCTCATGACGAATCAATGATGCCTCAAAAGCAAAGCATGGATAAATTGGACCGTTGAGAATTATGATAAATGAAAGCATCAAAACCGTGAAAGTTTCGATATAATTTGAAATCAAAACCACAAAAGCACGAAAGCAAAAGCATGGATAAATGGGACCGTTGAGAATTTGTCTTATAATTTGAAATCAAACCGACAAAAGCATGGATGAATTGGACCGTTGAGAATTTGTCTTATCATTTGAAATCAAAACGACAAAAGCACGAAAGCTTCTAATGGTCAGTGCCTCCAAAGCATGGATAAACGGGACTGTTGTGCTAAGAGGGTTGAAGAGAGAGATGGATGGTTCCAGAGAGATGAAGACAAAAGCATAAGCTATCTGTTCGTTGAATAAAGGCTTGAGAAGAGATATATATCTCAAATCCGACCCTGTTACATTTTCATATTTTTTTTTCTATTTGGTTTTGTTTGGTTTGTTAATGTGGTTGGATGTAAGGTTTGAGTGTAAGCTTCCTAGATCTCTCATGAGTCTGCGTGTGGTTTAAGTGTAAGTCTAATAGTTGATCCGAGTTAGTTATATGAATATCTGTGTACGATAGAGGAGAGGAGGATGGAATGAATTAATTTAATGGAACTGAATCGTACTGCTGGAGAAAACAACTTCAAAGGAAAAGCAGCTGAATTGCTCAACTATCACAGCTCTCCAAATGGTACATTCCTCTGTCCTCTACTCTCTCTTTCTCTTAATATTATCTCAAATCGCATGCATTTCAGGTGAATCGGCTATGTTCTTTTTAGAGGCAAACTGCCATTGGTTGGAAGACAATACTTCTTATGGTTCGAGTCGAAACCCAACAACTTGAACAAATTTGAGCCCTTCGAGACCATGCCACAGGTATGTATGGCCCTGGCGTCTTTTTTGCATTTTTCAATAGTTAGTCCTTGAAGCCACTGCAGGCATCTGCCAGGTTTAATAACTTCTCTCATTCATCAACAATCATTAAAATGGTTTGGGTTGATTAAGAAAATGCAGTAATTTTTGAACACAGTTCTGCCATAAAAAAGATTTGTGACTACAATCACTCAGTGTTCCTCAATCATGTAATTCTACAACGGAAATGGGCTGGTGATCCCATGATCTATGATAGCGGCCATTGTAATATTACGACTCACTCTATTAAGATAATTCATTTATCTCCTGTTAGGTTAAACATCTCCACCATAATAGCTGAGTCTGTGTGTGGTTTAAGTGTAAGTCTAATAGCTGAGTCTGTGTGTGGTTTAAGGTGCGTATGGTTGGATCTCTGAGTCTGTGTGTGGTTTAAGTGTAAGTCTAATAGCTGATCCGAGTCAGTTATATGAATATCTGTGTACGAAAGAGGAGAGGAGGATGGAATGAATTAATTTAGTGGAACTGAATCGTTTGCTGGAGAAAACAGCTTCAAGGAAAAGTAGCTGAATTGCTCTACCATCACAGCTCTCCAAATGGTACTTTCCTCTGCCATGTACTCTCTTTTTCTCTTAATATTATCTCAGATCGCATGCATTTCAAGTGAATCGGCTTTGTTCTTTTCGAAGGCAAATCGCCATTGGTTGGAAGAAGAGATTTCGATATGGTTCGAGTCCTTCCAAACCCTACTTCAACAAATTTGATCCCTTCGCGACCATGCCACAGGTATGTATGGCTCTGACGTCTTTTTGCATTTTTTCATAACTTTAATCATTCATCAACAGTCATTAAAATGATTTGGGTTGATTAGGAAAATGCAGTAATCTTTGAACACAGTTCCGCCATAAAAAAGTTTTCTGACTGCAAAATAAGTTTATTCAGTTTGTACGCAAAATATTTACCAAAATATAAGTGATTTGCAGGCATTCTCCCCTCTGTCAACTTGAGGGAAATCCCTCAGTGTTCCTCAATCATGCTCAGTGTTCCTCAATCGTGTAATTCTGCAACGGAAACCACTAGTGATCCATAGGGTCTATGTAATATTATGATTTATTATGTTCAAAATCAATGGTGGGTAGGGTTGTTTATCTGTTGTGATAAAGCTAAGAGATTCTTGTAATAGAGACTCACATGAATGAGTTTAAGTAAGTCTAAGCCTCCCCTAAATCAGAGTATCTAACTTGCAAACGGTTAAGTATACTTGAGAAGTTGTTATTCCCATAATTAAAAAAAAATATTATTAGTCAGATTACCAACCATTTATCTCCTGTTACGTTAAACATCTCCACCATAAATGTCAATCGTCCATCATTACTCTAAGCCATACATTTTAGCTATGCTATGACCTGGGCGTATTAGATTTAAATATTGTTCTTATCAATAAAGCTTGGCGAATGGAGGACCTTTTTTTTATTATAATAAAAATAAATGTCTTAAATATTGGACTAGTTTGTATGTTAAATTGTTTGTTACAATTTAAATTTTACTATTATTTAGGACTCGTATGCATGTTTGAATATGTTTCTTAAATTGCTTGTATTTAAGTGTACCTATTAATCTTTTAGGTTATTGTGTATTTAACTATGTTTATGGTTATATATGTGTTTGATGATTTATAGAGTTAATTTATTATATCTTTTATTTTAATTTAATTGGTTTTAATTTTTATGATATTATATAAATATATATTTATTTGATCATTTATTATGAGGTTGATTTATTAGATTTTTCATTTTAATTTATTGATTTAATTTTTTTTATAATTTTTTTTTATATTGAAATATATATATATATATTATAGCTTTTAAGTTTTTTTTTTCCTCGGAAAAAATTCGTAATTTTATTTCAAAAAGAACAAAATTACATCTGCACATGTAAGAGGATCACTAGGATCCCTACATTGTCACATATTATCTGTCTCATATTAACGAAAATTTTCTACCTAGCACCAGAAATACTAACAACAATATTTGTTGTCTCAGATAATCCACAAAAGAGAGTTCACAAAATCTGGAATGTATCCAATTCACTAAACTATCCATATAAGTTGACAGGTCACAAAAAAACTGTATCAAAAAGGCTGATCCCATCCTCTATTAGATACCACAGCAAATATGAAATTTTCTATCTGTCCCATACTAAAATATACTACAATCTGAGCCATTCCCATCCTGTAGCAGCTCGTAAATAGGTCACATTTACTGACTCAGAGAGAGTTTCACAAATGTATCCAATTCACTAAACTGTCCAAATGTTGACACGTCACAAAGTGGAGCCAACATTGATAGGAAACGACCGATCCCATCTTGTAGCAGCTCGATACCACAGCATAAAATTTGTATACTGTCCTGTCCATATAAGTTGACAGGTCACAAAAAACTGTATCAAAAAGGCTGATCCTCAGCCTATATTAGATACCACAGCAAATATGAAATTTGTTATCTGTCCCATACTGTAATATAAAATCTACTGCAATCTGAGCCATTCCCATCCTGTAGCAGCTCATAAACAGGTCACATTTGCTGTCTCAGAGAGAGTTCACAAATGTATCCAATTCATAAACTATCCATATGTTGACAGGTCACATGAGCTAACATTGACAGGAAACCAACCTGTAGCAGCTCGATACCACAGCATATAATTTGAATACTGTCCCTGACAGTAAAATATCAGCACATCACAATTTGATTTCCATGAAACAAGCATATCAGCTAGATACCAGAAAAAATGGGTATCACAACCCAAATCAAAGTAAAAATATGACAGGTCACAAAAATCAGAGCCAAAGCTCAATGCTGATGTAAAACTGCTTCATGAAACGGTCGATGATAATAGCTGTAAGAATCCTCAAGTGAGTGAACAGTTATCCTCCAAACGCCATAGTCTAAAAGCCGCGTCGCTTCCTTAGATAGCTAATCAGCCACCCCATTCCGATCCCAATAAACATGTGTAAAAGAAATATGATTAAACTGTTTTTTTATGCGTAACAACTCCTCGAGAATAGGTAAGAGTATGATCAGATGGAACTATACAGTCTCTTTTTCCCATTCAATAACTAGCATAGAGTCACCAAAAACCTGAAGAGACAAACAACCCTGTTCTGAAGCAAATAAAAGCAGAAGCCTGAGTGTCATTAATTCAGCATAGTTGTTTGTTTCCCTTCCTAAACCAACCGAGATATGAAAATAATGAGACTCATATTTGTAAATTACTCCACCCCCAAAACAAATCAATTGCCGAGCTTGAGAGGCTCCATCAAAGAAGCCCCAAGGGATAGCTTTGTCAATATGTTCCTCCCGCACAGGCCTATGCTTGAGAGGCTTCTCAGGTTCCCTAAAATGATGAATAATTGCAATGATTTGAGCCACAATAGATTCCATCGGGATTTGACAATCCTGAAAAATAATCTTGTTGCGAGTAATCCAAATCCCCCAAGCAAAGATACAAGGAACAGCACGGAGAGAGATTGGGAACGACCACCAACTATGAAAAGCTTGGAGAACAAAATCTCCCTGCCACCCCCCACTGAAACCCATCTGCTTACCCACCTCAGACCATATAGATTGAGAATAAACACATTGAATAAAGAGATGAAGAGATGTTTCCTCAGCCTTCCGACATAGCACACAAAAACTAGGGCCTTCAAGAAATCTCTTTTGCAAAATGTCCCATGTCGGAACCTTATTTTCCAAAATAGCCCAGAAGAGTAATTTGGCCTTGTTACGGAGAGAAATTCCTATGGCTTGGGGTACCACAATAGACAGCTAGACTCCATAAATCAATCTTTCCCAATATGTAGTAGAAATAAAAACATCTAACACTAAAGGATCGAACCTCGTACCTTATTTCGGACGGTTGAAGTAGATCCCCGTTGAGCTTTCCAATCTTCAGCTTGAATTGTTATAACATTTCCTCAACAACAAGTAAACAATACAAGCATACTATATTTCATGGTGTTAGTTCTATTCTAGCATATATAATCAATAATGTAAAAGCATTTGACATATTCCAATGGAAACAATATTCATTCAAATACACATTACTGGACAGGAAAAGATATTTCTATTAATATGAATCAGAGATTACAAGTGACAACCTCTAACGGCACGTCTGTGAACTAGAGAAACTAAATGCCCCACTTGGGCCTCCACCACCTCAATCCTCCATCACTTCGATAGCAATCTTACTAGCAAAGGGAAAGCTTGGGAAGAACACAACAGTGCTCCAAGGGACAAAGGGATGCAGACTCAAGCATAAATTCTGGAAACAATGGACTATAGTTTCGTTACTCTCAATGCTCTCTTATGCTTTCGAAGTACCAATGGGTTCCTTATATAGCTTTTCAAAGGGATATTTAACGGTCGAATCCGTGCGATCTCAAGGCATATGGAAGGCCAGGAGTCATATGAGTCGGATCCAAGTCAAGGAAAAATCCAAAATGCTTTGGATTATGCACACATCTCGATGTACGCAACTATAAGGGGAATATCTGCGTATGTACGCGGTTATCGGGGAAAAAGCCACGTATATCACTTTTCTAATGTTTGAAGGGATGATCAAGGATACATCAAAAGACAAAACATGGTCCATAGGGGATAATGAGTGTGCAGCGGGACAGGGGAAGGCCATACAATGTGTGATTCACCTAGTGTGGTGAAATATGCTATAACAGATGCCCCCTAATTTGTGAGGTTAGAGGGGTTATGCGATGGTCGAAATACATTATAAGTCCATCCCAGAAATGAAGTGATGAAGGTACCCAAATGGAAGACCAGCCATCCAATTAGCATAATACCATAATACAACTCTGCATATAATCTGCAAATACATATAGCAGTCCCGGATACATAAGAGTACAATGGCCATGAATAGGCATGAAACATGATAGAACATGTGTGGTCATCGCCACGTATAATATACATAGATCAGAATCTCCATGATGAAGATATACAAAGGACCATAATCTCCATAAGGATGAAGATATATACTAGATCAATATCTCCATAGTGGCTGGAAATGTCTGACATATACTGGAACAAGTCACGAGAGCTGAAATCTCATGAACATTGGCATGATCAAGGAGGTAGCATATAAGAGATGCCACCAATATGGAAGGTCTTCTACACAAACTGCTATGATTACATGTCCTACTATGCAAATAGAGGTGTCGAGGTCGAACATAGTAGTCCATTGTCTGATTATTGGTCATTGATGTATACCGTTAACAGACGTGAGATCACCCATCACAAATGAAAATGGGAATCAAGGTACTAGAATGCAAACTAACAAGTGTGAATAAATGTGTTGAGGTCAAACACTTGAGAGAATCCATTGATCAGGGGACATTGATGTACTCCCAAAACTGTCAATGGCGAGAGAACCTGCCACTGATGACTGCAAGTCTCAAGGCACTCAACATGACTCTAGACTCCAATCCCAGAATAAATGATCTGAAGTCGATGGGATGAAATTTGTTGGAAGGAGGGCATTAAGGCATCCCCCATCATCCAACATGAGGTACTCAGCAAAGCTGTCTAATGTGGAAGGACTCGATCATAAGGTGCACGAACCAGGAACTGTACCGAGAATGGCCGACATGCAAAGTCAAGATAACTGAGGAATGGCCGACTCAGGTTTCAAATTCCTTCAAACAAGAGCATAACAGCGTATGGTGACTGAAGAAAGGCATCATAGACTCGATATACAAACTGGGACATCTCTATGATGCAGGAGGCATCAATAGAGGCTCCATAGAGACTGGAAGCATAACCAGTTGGTGGAGATCAACTCAGATAAACGAGTACATCTCCTAAAGTCAAAATATAACCCAACCAACGGATGTGATATACAGTGCTCTATTCGAAGGCGACAAGACTTGACAACTACCAAAGATAATATATTTTCTTGTCCGACTTTTTGGTTTTTTGATTTTTTTTGGTCTTTTTCAGTTATTTGAAAAGCTTGAAAAAAGAATAAACTAGCTTTATAGTTACAGACTAGGAGGAGACGAGTGTCATAAAGGAAAACAAACTAGTTCCATGCAGTGGAACATACCTATGCTCAATGAAAGGACACATGTGTAGGATACCGACACTCGGGGGAAAATCCCCTCCTGGTAAAAAAGGGAAATCAAGCTGCGAAGGATATACAAAATGGCTCTGCATGGCTAGACATGAGACAAGCTCGGGCTATATGGCTGAAACACAATGTCAGGGGAGCCGGCATAAAGCTTAATAAGACAGGCAAAGCTCATGATAATGCATCCACAACTTGATACAAGGGAGTCTGGGGGGAACATGGCTAGCATAAGATCAAGAGGAGTATGAGGCTCTTGCGAAATGTCATGGCAATACTATACAATGGACTCCCACACCCTAAAGGGAGAAACATCGACATGGGCACCAAATACAAATAAGGCGCTAACTAGGGTACCCATGTAAGGTGAGGCTCTACCACTCATATCATGTCACTTCTAAATCAGCAAGAAGGTTCCGTGACATAATAGAGTGGGTTCGTACCTAAGGATATAGTGACATGGTCATAAGGTCATGCAAAATGCAAACGGTGGTGGACCTAACCTATATGTCAGTGTAGACATGATACCTGAAATGGGCACGAACGGGTCAATCCAAAGGATGAAACGGCACTGTAAATGGTCTTCTACATCACAAATTATGTCAGAAACGGTCCAAAATGGTTAGAAACTGTCAAAACTATAGAAAAGGGGGTAAAAATTTTCAAATATTTGAAAATTTTTCTATAAATAGTAAAAAATAGAAATAATTTGAAACTTTTACCCATTGGAGCTCTGATTTTCAACTGCAAATTCCAGGAGATCCAGCCGGCGGAATTCACAACCATTTCTTCCAGGTACTTACTCATGTTCCCAGCTTGCATTTCAATACAATTTTTTCAAGTTTTCATGGTCAAATGATCTAGTTAAGGCCAAACTTACATGAGCGCCACGGCCCACGCGGGTATCAAAGCTTTTTCTGCATATAGGGCTGGCTATACACGGAAAAGGGGCTAGAAACCGCGTACGTACGCGGCTGTTTGCAAAATAGCCGCGTATGATGCCGCACAAGTGAATTTAAAGTAATCTAATGGACATTTGGTCAATTTCTCATGTAGGATGGTACTTGAATGGAGAGAACGCGAGCACGGTGAAGTAGAGGAGGCTGTAAGGGCCGATGTAAGGGCTCAACAAGTATTACGTGCATGTGGACTCTATAAGTTCTAGTGCCTAGGCGGCTTGAGGGCCAAACCAGGGCTGCTACAGATGCTGGTAGACTATTGGGATCCAGACTCAGAGCCTTTCCGGATAGACGGTATGTCACTCTCCATTGAGGTGGAGGATATCTATTTCATCATAGGTCTATCTATATGGGGGGAGGTGGTGAACCTTCATTCCCGAGGTGGGCCAGGTCATGGGATTACTATCGATGAGTACATAGCAGTGTACTGCTACCCAGATACTGAGAAGGTGGGGAGTCAAGTTCCCACCAATGCTATACAGGTGCTGGGCCTAAAGGCCATTCTACTGACACTAGGCAGGATAGCAGGCATAGCATCACTCCATCAGGCCTCTCGAGCACATATGTACTATGCGGTGGAGTGTGTGACACTGACCGTATACGACTGGAGTACTACACTACTAGGCAATATGAAACATCGGCTCAGTGAGTGTAAGGCAGGTAGGTTACAGAACTTCGGGTTCAATAGCATACTGAGCACGTTCTTCTTCGAGCGGGTTCCAAGATTGAGCCCTAGAGTGGATGTTCCTCTCCATGGGGTTCGAGATCCGGCCCAACGACATTGGGCAAACACGATGCTGGGGGGTGGTAGGGTGGCCAACCCCTATCCAGATGACTTCTTCACATGGTGGTAGCGACAGATTGTTGCCATAGAGGACTATCCCTATGCAGGGATAGATTTCCGGGGGGATCCGGACATGCCATTGCCACCAGGATCAGCATTCGGAGACATAGGTAACGAATCTCAACCCTCACTCTTTTTTAAAATTTTTGAATTATTTAATTTTTTGTGTTTTCTTGATTATGTGAAACCAAAAAGACATGTTTTTGGGTGACAATACATAGTGACATATATCGTTCATGTGCATATGTGGGACCACGGTGACCAGAGGGATTCCTGCATCATAGACGGAGGGGAAGATGGGACGACATCACCGGTATGGATGTAGAGCGCACGCTCCAAAACATCCATACCAACTTCGTTCGGTGGACACACAGGGTTCCCATGGCACAAGTCGAGGACTTTCCTGAGGCCATGCAGCGACAGGTGGTAGGTGTACCACGCGTATGGGTGCGCTTATTCCAGTGGCTAGCTAGAGCTGTAGTGACATATCATGATCACAACCCTCCTCCTCCATAGGACTAGATGCCTAGGAGCATATCTATTTTGTACTACCGTGTATATGATGGAAGCTTTGGAAGCTCCACTTTTGTATTATGATACTATGTATTACGACATTTTTGATGTATATATAAAAAAGTTTTATTGTGATCGGTTTATTTATTTACATGTGTAAAAATGGGTTTATGATTAATTTATTATGAATGAGACAAATTCCAATCTAACACGTAGTTATCATATGAGTCAGCAACTTGATTATAATTTCTTGGAATGTGTATATATGTGATACTCTCAAATTGTCGTTCTAACAATCTTACCCGTAGGAATCTCCTCAATAACGTCAGATCTCTAACATGATACAAACCATTGAGCTGTGACACTACTAACTCCGAATCAAGACGTACCTCAAGAGAGAGAACACCATGCGAGATGGAATCCCGTAGAAGCTCAATAACGGCACTATATTCAACAACATTGTTTGAATATGGCCATAGACATACACCTCCTGAAGACAGTACTCGACCCATAGGAGTATAAATCACCCAAGCAGCTGAGGCTGAGTGTTGAGTGTGACGGCTTGCACCATCCGTGAATCCTATGTAGGTGGAAGATTCCATTGACATCTTCCACAAAAACAGAAACTAATCACAAACCTGATCATGATAAACAAGACCTAACTATGCAAAAAAGCTGTACAATAATATACAACAAACAGCCTTGGCTAAATATCATGCATAGTATTTTTTAAGGTAGATCCCATTTCTAGGCTCCGCCAAGGCTGTCCCTTCGTAATCCACTAGCTCGTAGGCTCCCTTCTCTAAGACCCGCTTGACCACGTAAGGCCCACACCACATAGGATTGAACTTCCCTGCCCCCAAGGGTTCTTTTTATTGATCCCACAAAAGGACCAAGTCTCCCTCACTAAACACTCTTGGACGGACAGACTTATCGTACTGGGCCTTCACGCGAGGCTTATTAACCTCTAGAGTCACCAAGGCATCTCTACGCTGCTCATCGAGTTGCTCAAGGTGAACCAAACGCTCCTCCAAAGGTGAAGTGTCTGGTAAGAGTTCCATGGCTAACTTCAACGAAGGAATCTCCTCATGCTCCAAGAGGTCGAGCTTTGGAAGAAAGTCCGATCAATGATAGAATTCCTCCCATGGTGGCTCAACTCCCGACATAGCCTCGATAATCGCTTCATCTGAAGGGAAAACTGTATCAAGACAATTGTGGGCATGAGAAGACTGTACTGCCCATGCCGGCAGCACATAGGGGTATTCCTCCTCCATCCATGAAGAGGAAGAACAAGGCTCTGTAGCAGACTCGAGATTAGCTTGGTAAGCAATCATAACTGCAAGCAACGACACAATCGTCTCAATGGACTCACTCGAAGGACTCGGTGAAGGAAGAATCCAAGGATCTCCCATATGACATGTGCGAAAAGGCACCGATCTCATAGACATGGAAGCACCACCGAAACTCGATCCTATCATGAGGACGGGTGCAGAACAACTAAAGGTTCCCATGAGGGAAGGATACATTCCTACACCCACACTCCCAGTTGCCGGTGGGGAATGTTCAACTTTCAGAACCGAAGCTCCTGACGATGCGGTAACAGGCGGATTCTTGAATGCCATTTGGTAAATTGTTACAATATTCCCATTATGTGGAAAGCATACAATGCGAAACATGGAAGACGCAATGACTTGCATACTATACATCCAATTCCTTCCCAGTAAGAGATTGTAGTCAAGGGGTGCATCAACCACCTCAACCTCTATCGCAACGGTCTTCCCTCCCAAATGGAATTTAAGAGAAGTAAGTATACCGTGCGGCCTAAACGATCTCTCATCGAAATCAGTTAACATGGTCGTAGACTTTGACAACTCAAGAGAACCAAGACCCTTCCAACAAGACAAAGACATCACAGAAGCAGCAGCGCCCTCGTCAATCACAATACACTTGATAGTCATATTAATACATTCTACATGTACCAAAAGGGACACATAATAGGGAAATCGAGGCTAATTTCCTGCGGTTTCAAATTTGATTGTTGAGGAATAATCATCACCATTCACACCAAGAGCGGAAAGCAAAGCCTTCCTTTGCGACGGACAACTCTGAAGCACCTCCAATGCAGACATCGCACAAGGAGTATGACCCAAGTCCTCGACAACTGAATAGTTCTGGGTGGCTCGGGCATTTGGATTATGCCCTGAGTGCTTAAGTACCCCCTTAGGAATGCGAGGTGCAGCTTCAGGTTTATCCATACGTTTATCCACCGGTTTCTCAATGCGCAAATGAGTTCCTAGTGGATCAAGTTCTTTTCTTGGGCTGGGTTGCGATGAAGTATAATCTTTCACACGTGTCACAACCTTCGTGGCACAGACCATATTAATGCACCCATGACCACTAGTCTCAGATGGATCCTCATCGCTAGATTGGTCCTGGGATTTCGAGTTCATATTCTGATTATGCGGTAAAGGGTTTGTTAACACAGCTGGGCCCTGTGCTATGAAATTCGAAGCTTCATCCATCCTAGGGCACAAGTAAGTGAGGTGATCATATTTACATAGCTTGCAAGGAAACTTAACCTTATGTTTATTTTTCTTGTCCCCCCCATCATTTTTATTTTTCTTGTCATTATTATTGTCATTTTCATTCTTATACCCACCCTTCTTATTATTATTGTTTTTACCCTTTTTTCGATTCCGTCGGGGTTGCTGGTTACCCTTCTGGTCCGACGCTTGTACAGCAAGTACATTCGCCATTTGGGTATGCTGAGACGAAGCCATAGCTTGTCCTGAGGCAGATTGGTTGGTTGACAACTGAGCTACTTGTTTCACAACCGAAGCTGCAGGTTTCTTACTTGCACATCCCACAATGCCATCGGCATGTGGTCTAGGTTTGACCTTGGGATCAAAACTCGAACGAGGAGTGTTGGGTATAATCTCATATAACAAACCAGACTGAGCATAGATCAAGTCTAGTTCCTGTGCCCTAAAGATTGCTTGTTCTTCATTCTGCACTCCAGATGTGGAAACGTCCTTCGCTATATACGGCAATAAAGATTTGAGGAACCACTCAAGGAGGAATTCCGGCGGTATAAAGGCTTTGATTAATCTCTTCCATCTATGCCACTCCTGAATATGATCAGAAATATGGGTAGCTTTATCTTGCTGAAATGTCGAAAAGAGTTCAGTACCAACATCATAGCGTACTGGTAGCTGGAAGTGATTAAGGAAATTCATCGCAAGATCGTCGAACAAGGTAAAGGCACCCCTAGGAAACTCTATATACCATTTCGCCACAGGCCCTGTGAGGGTGCGTTGAAATAGTCTCAAGCGAACTGAGTCCTGATGCAATGAATTGGAAGAGCACCATAGGTGGAATGTCGTAACATGTTCACTCGGATCCTCTCCTGGTTTTCCTTCGAATTTAGGTATATCCGAAGGAAGCTTGGTAGGGACAGCCGGCCAAGCTGGGTCATGAGCCACAAGATCATTCGTAAGTCTCGATAAGTCAGGTAAATTGAGTGTCATGAGGAAAGGGAGCTTAGAATGACTAGGTCTCTAGACCGCTCCCTGGTTCATATAGGATTTATTACCACCATGACCTTGGCCATAGTGACCTCCTCCCATATGACCCATATATGGTGGCGCTGAAGTACCATAATGAGGTGGACCTTGACTAGTGGGAGCTACAAAGCCGTAAGTAGGGGGATAAGCAGGTTGTGAATACCCGCCTCCGTAAGGTGTAGAAACCTGTCCATACTACGTCCCATGATGGGATGCATAGTTCATCGCTTGCGATGCCCCATGAGACACTCCATACTTAGGTATATACATTCCGGAAGTAGGAATATACATGCCAAAAATAGGGATATATGTCGAGGAAGTAGCAACTTGACCTCTAGTTACATGAACATAACCTCCTGAAACCACGGGTGGTATGTAGGCTTGAGACGCAATGGGTCTAGAAATTGTAGTATGGACCTGACTCGTAGCTACGTGCCGAATCGAAGGACCACGTGAGTAAGGTGGAGGATTTGCATTCGAAGAACTCGGAAGCGAGGACGAAGGGATCTCGGTAATAAGATATGTGCTAGTGCCTATCGTCACTCGTCTAGAACCTGGTATCGCTATGGGATCACTAACTCTAGACCTAGGAGGTATATAAGGTATAGCTTCCACCACTGGGATGGAAGGTGCAATATGACTAGTACTCCAAAACCTCTCCGCAAGGTAAGGCATGGAAATGCCCCCAGGCATAGTGTTAGGGTCAAAGTCAGATTCGACATTAAATGCCAAATCATGCATAGGAAAACCAGTCGTAACATAACCACCATAGCTAGTGCTGGCAGGTTCAAAGTGAGTCTCGGCATCTTCCAGCATTCCATACCGGTACTACTGCAACGAGGGGTCAGGACTAGAATGAATATTTCTATCATGCATGGATCCTATCTCAGAAATAATAGGTCCTAACTCAGTTAGGTCGGGTGAAGGATCATAAGTAGGTGTAAAATCCCCATCGTCAACACGAATGGGAGGAGGAAGTGAATCAGATGTATCCTCTGAATGGTCTCCCATGGTGTGTGAATCAATGTGTGATGTAGTCCGCCTAGACTATCTAGGTCCCTCTCCCAAAGGAGGAGGATCAGTAGAAGGAAAAAGTCCTGCTAAACTACGAGAACGGCGCAAAGCCGCACCCGAATCCACAATGACTCAAAAAATAGCAAAGACTCTCTATTTACGTCAACCCTAGGCCAACTAGCGTGCACAGAGCAATCACTATAAAATCTAAATCCAAAAGCAAGAAAACAAGGGCTGGATAAGTGAGCTCCCAAATGTGGCCAGTATGTCTCACCTAGGAGAGGCTTGAGAGGCCCTTGTCACAACAAGCAGAGGTTCGAAACCAATTATTGTGGCCCTCAGCTTCAACAGGTAAAGCGACTGTGCTGTCCGACCCCAACCTGGCTGAGACACATACAGAATAACCTCTACACGTACCCCCTCGATATCCTAGGTAATGTCACTAAGGTCACCTCAATATAATCAATGCTCAGGCGGACAGTCGCAGGCGGGATTGACCATATGGGCAGGGTAGCAAAGCTCGAAACTCCCAAAAGAGCCCCCAGATACGAAAACAATTCTGGCTATATCGTCGATGCTACAAAGTTCTCGACCAGGGGTTATCCCAATCAACAACCGCTCACACTGCCTAGTGCTTGGCTCCCTTTTGAGAGGAGCTTCCTAAGAATGCCGGTTATACCACGGATTTCACACACTCCCTGGATAGACACCTAGTTGTTGTTGTTTTGTAATCTTGGAGAATTAACTTAGAATGAACTATTCCAAGATCCTAAAACCTAATCTTGTTGGTGCACCCTAGAAAAGAAAAGAGTGTAATTCATTTTATTTAGAGTTGATTTTAGTTGGCTTTATTACTCAAAAATAGGATATGGTCGTGCAACTAATGATGTTATGACGCAACAAGAACTAAAATGCACACCTAACAATCAATGCAAATGCATTGTGTCCATGAAAACAGGGTATGCGTACTACGTGTAATGCACAATTTCTTCTTCAAATGCTGAATGCAAATTTCCCTATATGAAGTCATGACTATTACTCCAAAGCAAATATAGATCTAATGCAAGTACAATGCAAAGTGCATAATGCAATGCATAATGAGAAGCAAATATTTTTGTATTTTTTGAAAATAAAGAGATATGAAAAGAAAAAGAATGATTCTACCCACCCCAGACTCTACAAGCACACATAAACAACATTCCAGCAAAGCACTAAGGTAAAAGGACTCTAATGCACTAATATCAAACAAAAAATCAAAGATTCCATGACAAGAACTTTCCTATAAAAAAAAAAATTAGGCTAAAAAAAACGTTTCTGGTCAAGAACAGAGGTATTAACAGACTCAGGCAGTGCCAAAGGAGACTCAGCAACTCACAGAATTCACCCAGCAATCCACTTCCTTCCACAAAAAGGTAAAAACCAAAGTATACGCGACTGTGCGCAGTAAACCCGCGTGTATACGCAAAAATCCCAGAGGAAACCGCATGTATACGCGACTATAAGCAATAAACCCACGTACAGGAAGAAAAATATACACAAATCAAGGTAAACAGACAGGCTGAGACTAATTTCACACCAATCAGACTCTACCAGGAATACATGCCCCCATACTCGACACAGAAACAAGAGAGAGAGAGCAATTCAAATACATTGAATGCCAAGAAACCAATCCCCAAAGGTCAACTACTAGGAACTCCCCAGCGGAGTCGCCAATTCTGTTATGGAGAGAAATTCCTATGGCTTGGGGTACCAAAGCAGACATCTAGACTCCAGAAATCAATCTTTCCCAATATGCAGTAGAAATAAAAACATCTAACACTAAAGGATCAAACCTCGTACCTTATTCCGGACGGTTGAAGTAGATCCCCATTGAGCTTTCCAATCTTCAGCTTGAATTGTTATAACACGTCCTCAACAACAAGTAAACAATACAAGCATACTATATTTCATGGTGTTAGATCTATTCTAGCATATATAATCAATAATGTAAAAGCATTTGACATATTCCAATGGAAACAATATTCATTCAAATACACATTACTGGACAGGAAAAGATATTTCTATTAATATGAATCAGAGATTACAAGTGACAACCTCTGACGGCACGTCTGTGAACCAGAGAAACTGAATCCCCCACTTGGGCCTCCAACACCTCAATCCCCCATCACTTCGATAGCAAGCTTACTAGCAAAGGGAAAGCTTGGGAAGAACAAAACAGTGCTCCAAGGGACAAAGGGATGCAGACTCAAGCATAAGTTCTGGCAACAATGGACTATATTTTTGTTACTCTCAATTCTCTCTTATGCTTTCAATGTACCAAGGGGCTCCTTATATAGCTTTTCAAAGGGATATTGAAGGGTCGAATCCGTGCGATCTCAAGGCATATGGAAGGCGAGGAGTCATATGAGTCGGATCCAAGTCAAGGAAAACTCCAAAATGCGTTGGATTATGCACACATCCTGATATACGCAACTATAAGGGGACTATCCGCGTATGTACGTGGTTATCGGGGAAAAAGCCGCGTATATCACTTTTCTAATGTTTTTAGGGATGATCAAGGATACATCAAAAGACAAAAAGTGGTCCATATGGGCTAATGAGTGTGCAGCGGGACAGGGGAAGGCCATACAATGTGTGATTCACCTAGTGTGGTGAAATCCGCTATAACAGGCCTTACCCAGACATTTTATCTTCCACAGCTGTTTCCACCACCAAACCAATTCTCGGTTATAAGCCATCACATTGAGCTGAATATAACCAAATTTAGGAGAATAACACCCTGAAGGATGATATTCCCAAACCAATACATCATCCCGGTTAGTCAATCTGACATTTGAAACCCTTAACTGCCTAATATAGCCCCCCCATTCCTCCAACAGATCATCATGAATATCAAGTCTCTGAGCACTGATCCAACCTTGATGCCATAAAGTAGAATTTTCCTGATCCTCAATATCAGCAATAAAAAGACACCCTCTTGCTTCCAAGTGTAACCTCAGCTCCTCAGGAAGGACACGATCCCCCCCACAGCCTACCCAAGGATCAATCCCAATATGAACCATTCGCCCATTACCAATTCTCCACACCAAACCAGAGCCAACCAAATCAAAATGTTTTACCACCGCTTTCCAGACCACTGAGCAATTTGTCCAAGATTTGTCCACCATCTGAATCCACTTAATGAGAGTCAAAGGAGAAATATATTTATGATACACCACTCGAGTCCAGAGACTTTGTGTATGTATAAGTCTCCATGAGACCTTTGCTCCTAATGCCTTTGCAAAAAGGAAAATATTTTTTAACCCCCACCCTCCCAAAGCTTTTGGAACAACAATTTTCTCCCACCTCACCCACACCAGAGCCTTATGATCACTCTTACCTCTCCATAGAAAAGAAAAACACAGCCTGGGAATCTGTTCAAGTAGCCCCTTAGGCAGCCATGCAAGAGACATCCAGTAGATGGGAATCGCTTCCAAAACAGATTTTATCAGAACCAGTCTCCCAGCCCGAGAGAGCCATTTTTTACTCCAGCTTTGAAGTCTTTTTTCCAATTTTTTCAATAACCAGTACCAATATGCCTTCAGGTAAGAGTTCGGTTTTAAGAAAAACCCCAGATACTTAATCCCAGCATCCAAATCCAACATTCTAAAAGGCAAACAAAGAGCAATTCTGTGTGTCTCCTGTTCAGATAAATTCGAGCATGAAATAGTGGATTTTTCAATATTTACAACCATGCTCGCAGCAGCTTGTACGAGGATTAGTCCTTCAAACACCTTATCGATATCCTGTCGTGACCCATTAGTGAAAATCAAAATATTGTCAACGACAAGAAGGTGCAAAATATACAAAACCTGGGGAATGGAAATGCCACGAAAAGTCCCTTCCGCTTTTGAAGCCAAAATAAACCGACTGAGACCTTTAGCTACAAGAAGAAACAAAAGGGGAGAAAGAGGAAACCCTTGTTGAAGACCCCGACCAGCTTGGAAAAAAGGGCTAGAAGCTCCATTAATGAGAACTGCAAAACTCACCGTACTGATGCAAGCCATAATCCATCTGACAAATTCATAACAGAAGCCCAGGTGTGTAAGCAACATCCTAAGATAAAGCCAACTGACCCGATCGAAAGCCTTTGAGAGATCAATATTGATCACAGCTCCTTTCTGTTTCTAAACTTTCAGAGTATGTAGACCTTCGTGAGAAACTCCAATGTCCTCATGTATTTGACGGCCCTCCAAAAAACCAAATTTCTCACTAGAAATATGATGGGATAATACAGATTTGAGTCTCTTTGCAATTACCTTAGAGATGATCTTATATAAACAATTGCAAAGTGAGATGGGCCTGAAATCCTCAAAACTTGCAGGTTTATCCTTTTTTGGAATAAGAGCAATAAAAGTAGAATTGAGCGGTCCATGGATAAACCTAGCTTTACGTGATTCCTCAACAACTGACAAAAGATCCTTACCGAAGAAATCAAAGAAACCCAGGAAGAATTCAACAGGCCATCCATCAGGCCCCGGACTTTTATCTTTTTGAAACGAATGAAGCACCAGAGATAGCTCCTCCACCGAAACTCCCCCCATCAACAGCCTGTTTTCCTCCTCATCCACAAAGCGAGGAAAAAGCTGTGCTACCTGAATGACCTCAGCAATAGAAACACCAGGTTGAGCAGTGAATAAATCCCCAAAATATTTCACACCCAAATCAGCCAGCCCATCGAAACTGGACACCTGTTCCCCATCTGCCGAAGAAAACTCCCAAATAGAATTGGAAAATTTTCTCCCATTAGCAAATGCTTGAAAAAATTTAGTATTCTCATCTCCACACTGAAGCCAAATTGCTCTACTCTTCAATCTACACAATTCTTCTCACTCACAGAGAATCACATTCTGCTTCTTTTCCAAAGTAAGGAGTTCATCCTTGGTCTGATCATCCAAAAACCCCATCCCCGGACTGTGAAGAAACCTGTCAATAGCCAACTCACAGTCCCTCAATGTCTTATCATCATTCACCCTCTTAGCATGAGCCCAAGAAATAGTATCCTC
>LPNX010140496.1:217347-259681 GCA_001517045.1 Pseudotsuga menziesii | reverse complement strand
CATGGGGGATGATGTCATCTACTAGAATGTAATTGGTTGATTTTTATAGTACATTTTGGTCCTTTTGAGGCCCATTTTTGACCTCAAATTATCTCTAATGGTCCCAAGGTGGATCACCATTGCTTTATCCATGTAGGTGCTGACAGATTCACAGTTACAGTGATGTCCACAGGGTCTACCAAGGATTGACCACGATAGAAAATGTGTCTAAACAAGTTGTCAAAGGGTTTGCAAAAAATGCATTTCCGCAAGTTTAAAGAGATTTGGATACATCAACAGTGATATGGAATTAGTCAAAGCAATGGGACATGGTATTTAATAAAAGTGTAAATTGTCCAATCATCCATATAAACCTCTAAAAATTTATGTGGGAACTCCTTGAAAGCTCCTATTACAATCTAGGAAAAAATAGCAGGTGCATTCTTCAATCCAAATGGAATGAAATTATAAGTAAATGAACCCCATTATGTTGTAAGCATTGTCTTCTTATAGTATTCCATGATTCTAACCTGGTGGTAACCTGAGAATCTGACTATTAAGGAGTATGCTTCATTTCCATCCACTTGATCTACGACTTCATCGTTGAAGGAAAATCAGGATGGATCATAGATACATGCAACATTCACTCTGTGATAATTGACATAGAATTTGATATTCTAGTATACTTCTTTATTTGGATTATTGTGGGGTTAAGTCATTTTGGTTCATCCACTCATAAAAGTATATCATCTCACAACATTCGATTAATTTATTTTCCACCTTCTATTTTAGTCGAGGATTCATTATGTAAGGTCAACGCTTCACTAGTTTGGAATTCGGTTTTAATTTAATATTCTTCTCAACTAGGTCCCCTTAATTCATTTGATTATTGTAAATCTATACATAAAGAAACCTTCATATTCTTTTAGGAGTTAGGTTTTCTTTGAATATTGTCTGTTCGTCCTAGTAGTCAGCTATAACCACCAGTTTTCAGTTATCTTCTATGCCAATATTAAATTTTTGAAGTTTTAAGGGATACGTATAGAGGGACCTAGTTTCTTTTGGTTTTGTCTTTTCTACTTCCATCTATCCCTTGGATTCCTTGAATATTAAATGCAATAAATGTTCTAAATCATCTAGATTTGAATTCCCATGTTCTACCATCGTGCAACAGAGAGGTGATGTTGTTTCTATGATTGAGAAGGTCATGTCTAGAATTTCTTAGTGTGTAGGAAAAATATATGAGTTCCCCACATTCCACAATTGTTTAGTGAATAATACTCCTCTAATTTTTGTTATCTTCTATTACCGAATCATTGGTTGCAGAAAATGAAAAGTCATGGAAGAATTTTGTGAGTATCGTCTACCAACACCCAATTTTACATCTTGTTTCTTCGTGTAGGTAACAATATTTAGGGATGGGTTGTAAATTGTGGAAGAACTGATGGACCCAAACTTTTTGTTTCAATCCATCTGTTTGCCATAACTATTCACACTAATCAATGTGGGAATAGGGATTTGTCTATCCTGTGTAAAATTTTTAGCATGTTCGGAAGGCTTAAACATGCACATTACTGATAGTTGGGTGGTAATCCAATCGAGATGATCATCTGTGTGTGCCACCCATCATCTTGCAGGAGTTCCTCTAAGTGGTGTATCCAAAACATCCATGTGATATTCTTCTGTAATGTAAGAATGCATTTTTTGAAGGAATCTATCTAATCCATTAAATCGATCATATACTGGAGGATCTTCCACTTCTATTCCAGCCCATCAAACTAATTTACAATTATGCAGTGTCGATAGTAGAGTTCATGTCCTCCTTTTTTTCAATTGTCCTAAGATTCCTTATAATTTCTATTAAAGGAGCAAATACTTTTCCAACTTATAGATCCCTATGTTGTCGAGTTCACATAGTCTTCCTTTTTCCCTATTGTTAATGAGTATATGTTATCCAAAAAATATCCTTCCATGTTCTCATGCTCTTGCTCAATGTATTGGGTTTCCTATAGTAGGTCCATAGGTTGCGTAACCTTCATATCATCATATTCAAAGTTCATTGTCTTGTTCTTCAAATCGATCACTCCATAGTTCTTATAGGCCCAATCTATTCCAAACAGTGATGGATAAGGATAATTCCCATCCAAAATATCAATTAGTTCTAAATCAATGAAGTTTTTTACACCTGCTAAACCAACTTCAACATTCTCTATCTAACCAATCAAGAAAATGTGATACTGGTTCACCATTCTCAATTGAATAAGGGAATCGATTGCTTCCCATGACTTCTTTGGGAATAAATTCGCATTGAACCCTAGATATGGCATTATATTCTTGATATCATATCCATCGACTTGAGAATCCATCCAGAACTCTCGTCTAATCCTCTTTCTTCTTCGCTTCTATACAAATTGAGATGTTCTTTCTAGTAGCACAACACATATTTCTTGATCAAATTCTGCAACACATGCATTTTGTGACAGTTTTTTCGCAACTTATAGGATGATTTCATCTTCAAAAATATATTTTAGTAGGTTAAACCATATAGAGACAAAATATATTTCCAACTTTTTAGTACATGCTTCTATTCCACAACTTCTCAACATGTCATCCCTTCTATTCTTGTGGGATAGTCCTTCCTCATATGCGGTTGGTAGAGTTGGAATTTTCTTAAACATGTCAACAACATCGTGGTAGATCTCTTTCTAGTGAATTGTATCATATTTATTCGCTCTTTCGGTCATTTTTATTATTACAGATAAATTTGACCTGCAGTGATCTACTCTTCTTCTTGCTCCTCCCTAGGTAAAAAAAAAATTCTAGGTTGTGATATTCTCATGGTTCAGAATTAATAATATTAGCTTGTCGTCTTGCATGATATTCCCACTCTTTTGGAATTATTCAAGAATTATTCAAGAGTATGGATGTTGGTATGACAATTAGGTACACCATGGTCTCTTAGGTAAGGCACAATATGAAGTGAGGTGTCCAATCTCATTCCAATTGTAAAATTAGATCTAGCCAATGCATCCTCATCTGAATCTGAATCTAAAACCTCTTCTTCATCATATGCCATCTCCTCGTTCTGGTTATCTGTATACTCGGTATATGGAGTGGTCCAATCTTTATTTCAATGCATCCAAATTTCTACATTTCTTGGTGTTATATATAGTGGATCCGCAAAATTCATAGTGTACTGTAATTGGCACTAAGGAATGCTTTTTTAGAATTGGGCAGAGTCGTGGTGAATGAGAAAATTATTTACATATCTCACAGCAGTTGTTTGGAAAAGGGATTTGAGAATCTGGATATGTTGGACAACATGCTGAATGGTTATTGTGGTGACTTCCTCAACATTCGCACTTGGTCTACAATTAAATGTACCTCCTGGTGGGATTACTCCTCCCCTCATTTTGGGACATTTCAATACATGATGACCTTTTGTCATACATCCTGTGCACCATACTTGTGGTCTACTTGGTTTCAGTATGGTTATCTCCTGGAGTATTTTAGTCATAACTATAAGCTATCTTTGTACTTGTGATATCTCAGTGGATGAATAAGCTCCAACCATGGTAGCAGTGAGGTAATTAGCCATTTCTTCAATAGTCATAGCATATTCAATTGCACTTCAAGGTGAACTCAAAATCTACTATGATAAGGGAATTCTAGCTAGGGGTAAAAACACTTGGATAAAACATTTCTTGTGGTGAGAATCATGTACAGGGAATGAGAGTTTAGTTAATCAATCCATGAATCGTTGTGCATAATCCAAAGCATATTTGCCTGACATATGTTGAATTTCCATTAATTTGTGATACCTTCCTACTTTGATTTGGGTTGTGAAAATTCATCTAAGAACAATTATTTTATATCTGCTAGAGCAAGGTTATTATTGATACATAGATTCAAATGTTATTGTTGATACATACATGAAAATGGTTTGTTAGTGGAAGTACGCGAGAACATTGAGAAAAAATAAATTTTAATAAATTTTTTTAAAGAACTCAATAATAGGTAGCTAAAACTAAAGGAAATATATACATTGATGTGAATAACATTATATGGATAACATCATATAGGCATGATCACTAAGGAATTACGAAAGGAAGTGACGGTAAAATAAATGCTAAGGGGTTTGAAAATTTGAAGCATAATAAGAACAATTTGAACATAATAAAGAACATGTTAAGAGTGAATCTAATGTTGATGAACGAAACATGATAGGGAAAAAGAACCTATATGCGTGTCACTTTTTAATGGCTTGTATCATGTAATATTCAAATTAGTAGTCAATTTTAATTAATATCTACTTCTTTAAGTAAAACTATTGAAGGTTAATTGCTCTCTTCTATTATATCTTAGGATGTAAGTTTTGTTAAAAAGTTCCACAAAAACAAGTTATAGCTTTTGGACTTAAAGAGACGAAGTTGCTAAAACGGACTCACTCATAGTGGTCATTTTGTTTATGTGCAAACTTATTGTATGCTCTCTTAAATATTTAGGAAAATGTACATTGGTTTTTTTATTGCATCTATTTGATATCTTTAGCAACGTATGTCATAGTGATATTATGCATGCACATTAAAAATAAAACAATGTTGACAAGTGTACATTAGTTTTGGATTTAGAAATTATATATATATTAGAAAATAATTTAATATTATTGAAATTCAAATACATGTATTGTAGCAATTTAATATTGACACTTTTAGAATTAAACTTCACAATTTTAAAATCGAAATTGTCATTTTTGGATTTCAAAATTACATTCACACTCGAAATCAAAATTCATAGTTTATTAATATAGTTTTTAATACTCACTAGTTCAAATTTAATAAAAGTTGCATTTAGCTATAAATACATTTAGATTCATCCTTGTAGATTAAATCTAGCTTGGGTGGTTAGGGAGGATAAAAGTTATCCATTGTACCTAGGTTTGAATCCTACATTTCGTTCTTTATGAGCCAATTGTTGTTGAGGTTGTGATCCTTTAGGAATATCTTACCCTTTCATATGGGATAGAGGGTGGGGTGTTTGTTATATGGAACACAAAAAGATGGAGTCCTCTTTACAAATCATGGAGTTTATTTGATTGGGAATTTTCTCTTTCAAAGATACAAGTGAACAAGATTTGATCCTTCCATAAAAGGATTATTGTATAGTATTGCCCCACCTTAAAGGTATTTTGATATATGAAGTAGAGGATAGTTTCTATATTAACTTTTTTTTTTTTGTAAATAAGTATCCATGTGAATTTGAACTCGTGATCTTCGATTTACAACTTCTCATCTCAATTCCTCATTACCGATTTCTGTAACCCCATGGGATTGTTTGTATATTATCTTAGATATGATATGTTTTATTGAATTCTATGGGATAATGACCATAACACATGCATCGTTACGCTTGATGGGTTGGATTTTCCTAAGGACTTAGTTTGCAAAGAAGGGAATTTACAAATATTATGTTATCATGACTAGCTATAAAGAAGAAGTAATAACTTGTAGAAATCTATGTCATTGAGTTCTATAACATATGATGCATCAAATCAGAAGTAATAACTTGTAGGAATCTATGTCATTGAGTTTCATAACATATGATGGATCAAATCAAGTGACACTAGATTTTGGGTGTGTTTAATAAAATTGTTATGTGAAACTTCACTTATGAAATGATGTGAAGTGATCATATATTGTTTTTGTAGCTATTGGGTTAATATTACATATAGTTTGTATGAAAAATATATTTGCCTTATTTACAAAGTTGAAAACTATCTATCAATAACAATATAACAATATTACATAGAACTAGCTATTCCAAGCATAGATTTCCCTCGGGAGTAAGATTTTTGTACATTGGAAGAGTGAATATACCATAAAAGAGGTAAGCACTCCTTTCTATGGATGTAAATCAATAACAAACACTTGTTCCAGCGATCAATTACCATAAGAAAGATAAGTAATGTTAAAAAAAAAAGATAAGTTCATTTTGATATTATTATAATATGATTTATGTGCTTAATGCATGAGTAATGATATAGGAGATAATACAAATTTTGTGTGTAGATAAAGATGGAGCAGTACCATTCGGGAACCAAGGGAAGATGTTTGGAAAATGTAAGTAAAACCTCATGAGGAAATTACTATTGGTTGGAATTATAACAGTGGACATTAACGCCACGTAGTGTTGAATCCTTGAGATCATATGGGTCTCACAAGGAAAGCATTGTGTAAGCATAAAAATATGGGCTTTCTTAATGACTATAAGAGCACAAAGAAGCTTGATGTGGTTGTAAAAAGAGTTGGAAGGACAAGTTGTACAAGGCTAATGTTATTATATACCTTGCATATAACACTTAGAATATATTATATTTTGTAACACCTCGGTTTTGACCCCGTTGCATTAATGTATATGATGTAAATATTATATGGAATCATGACAAGAAGCTCAAGGCCAAGGCCCTGCCATTGACTAATGTTTGAAATATAGGCGATCATGGTTGATGCCTATGGTTTATGTGCTAAGTCAAGTACGTTTGTAAACATCATGTAAATATGCAAATTAATGAAAAACCCACAGCCAGCTATGTCAATGCAACGAAAAGTGAGATGGGGGCATGATTTTCCTAAGGATAAGGGGGAGGGAATGTTAACCTTGAACCAGTTTGGGAAAATCCATGTGTCATGGGGAATCCCATTAAAACTGTTAACTACCCTTTTTCTTGTTTTTTCTTCCCAACCATTTATTCTTCCAGAAGGTGGTTGAGGTAGTTATGGCATGGAAGGGAAAGAGTATGGGAAAATTTGAATTGGGCAGAGTACCCAGTTTTGAATGTTTTGTTTTGACTTCATGGGAAAGAAAAACAACTAGAACCATATGCCAGTTTGGCTGATGCGTTCACACATTACGTCTTCGTTTTGATTCACATTTTGGGAGATGTGGGATGTCAGGCTCATCCATTATTATTCTCCATTCGCATGGAAGCTCTTCCTGTGTGTATCTGTCACATTCAGAAAGTGTTTTTTTTCCCTTAGTGAGACTGTGACTGCTGTGTTGCAGCATTATCTTGAACTATAGAGTGTATGAGACCCTGTTACTCGTGCTCCAGAGTAAATTCGGTGTTGTTGAGTCTCCCTGTGGTTGTTGTGTTGTGCACCTTAGTTCAGTTCTGAACTATGTACAAGAATTAGGAATGGGAGAGACATAGAATGTGCTTGATAAACCTAGTGTGGAACCTCACAATAAGATAAGAGTGGCTGGTGAACCTGCTATTCACATCCTGAAGAGCACTGGAAGGGAAGGTGTAGCCTGAGGGACTGTGGAGCAAAGAAGGGGACACTTCCTTGTGTTGGGTGTGTAGGAATTGGGGAAGCCAAGATAGATAGGTCTTGTGACAGTGTTCTTAGCTCTGTAAATGATCTCTCTAGCTTAGCAGTTCTTCATGCCCATTACCTTAGAAGCCTGATAAACCCAACTGGAAAGATGGCTTGGCTGGTAGCATGATAAACCCATTGGTTGGCTTGGTTGTGTCTTGTTTTGTTTGACCTTGTGAGTAACCTTTGGCTAGACAGTCTGATAAACCCAAATGCTGGCTTGACTAGGTAGCCTGATAAATCCAACAGTGAGATGGCTTGACTGTGTACAGTCTAATAAACCCATATGTTGGCTTGACTGGTCCTTAAGGTGAATGTGGACTTGACTATGAACATTCTGTGAAACCCAACTATGATATGGCTTGGTTGAGTGGCCTATGAAACCCATCTGTTGGTTTGTTTCCTTTGCAGCCTAATAAACCCAACTGTGTTGGCTTGGCTGAGTTTTGTTGCACCCTTGGCTATGTATGAGTCTACTAGTGTTCCCTTATTCCTTGACGAAATCATGCCCAGCTCGGGGGTGGTAGTGTTGTTGAGAGATTGATGAGTGCAGTGGCGTATGGTTGGGTGGAACGTTGCAGCAACATAGCTGGTTACGAGACAAGTTCTTCTCAAGATAAGTGTTCTTGTCCATGTTAATCTCTACGATTGTATTTCTTGCATTGTAATTGCTTATTGGAATATGATGAACATGTTGGATGTGTTGAATTGATGAATTGTTCCTTTGAATAACTGCAATCATTAGGCATCTATGTATGTTTCCTTCAATGCATTATTAAACTAAGTTGCAGGGTTAGAATGTCGGATTGATGTTGGCTAGGATAGCCAAGTTTGTTCAAAGACTTTGATTAGCAAGTTGAATTTTTTAGCAGAAACCTTCTTCCACAATGGTTTATTCCGCAGGCGGGATGCAAAATGCGAAAGACATCCTTTAGCAGATTGGACCTCCACAATTTTCTATCCACAATTCCTTTTCCACAACTTGCAGGATGCAGGATGCAGGATGCGAAGACGTCTTTTTGTGAATTTCGGCTTTCCACAGTTTTGTGACACTAGATTTTGAGTGTGTTTAATAAAATTGTTAAGTGAAACCTCACTTATAAAATGATGTGAAGTGATCATATATTGTTTTTGTAGCTATTGGGTTAATATTACATATAGTTTGTATGAAAAATATATTTGCCTTATTTACAAAGTTGAAAACTATATATCAATAACAATACTACATGGAAGTGGCTATGGCAAGCATAGATTTCCCTCATGAGTACGATTTTTGTACACTTGAAGAGTGAATATACCATAAAAGAGGTAAGCATTCCTTCTATGGATGTAAAACAATAACAAACACTTGTTCCAGCAATCAATTACCATAAGAAAGATACGTAATGTTAAAAAAAAAAGATAAGTTCATTTTGATATTATTGTAATATGATTTATGTGCTTAATGCATGAGTAATGATACAGGATAAAATAAAAAATTTGTGTGTAGATGAAGATGGAGTAGTTCCATTCGGGAACAAAGGGAAGATGTTTGGAAAATGTAAGTAAAACCTCATGAGGAAATTACCATTGCTTGGAATTATAACAGTGGACATTAAAGCCACGTAGTGTTGAATCCTTGAGATCATATGGGTCTCACAAGGAAGGCATTGTGCAAGCATAAAAATATGGGCTTTCTTAATGACCATAAATAAAGATTATAAAGAGCACAACGAAGCTCGATGTGGTTGTAAAAAGAGTTGGAAGGACAAGTTGTACAAGGCTAGTGTTATTATATACCTTGCATATAACCTTTAGAATATATTATATTTTCTAATATCCTGGTTTAGACCCAGTTGCATTAATGTATATTATGTAAATATTATATGGAATCATGACAAGGAGCTCAAGGCCAACGCCCTGTCATTGACTAATGTTTGGAATATAGGCGATCATGGTTGCTGTGCTAAGTCAAGCACGTTTGTAAACATCATGTAAATATGCAAATTAATGAAAAACCCACAGCCAGCTATGTCAATGCAACAAAAAATGAGATGAGGACATGATTTTCCTAAGGATAAGGGGCGGGGAATGTTAACCTTGAACTAGTTTGGGAAAAGCCATGTGTCATGGGGAATCCCATTAAAACTGTCAACTACCGTTTTTCTTGTTTTTTCTTCCCAACCATTTATTCTTTCAGAAGGTGGTTGAGGTAGTTATGGCATGGAAGGGGAAGAGTATGGGAAAATTTGAATTGGGAAGAGCACCCAGTTTTGAATGTCATGTTTTGACTTCATGGGCAAGAAAAACAACCAAAACCATATGCCAGTTTGGCTGATGTGTTCATGCATTACGTCTTCGTTTTGATTCATGTTTTGGGAGATGCAGGATGTCAGGCTCATCCATAATTATTCTCCATTCGCATGGAAGCTCTTCCTGTGTGTATCCCTCACATTCTGAAAGTGTCTGTTTTCCCTTAGCGAGACTGTGACTGTTGTGTTGCAGCATTATCTTGAACTATAGAGTGTATGAGACCCTGTTACTCGTGTTCCAGAGTAAATTCGGTGTTGCTGAGTCTCCTTGTGGTTGTTGTGTTGTGCACCTTGGTTCAGTTTTGAACTATGTACAAGAATTAGGAATGGGAGAGACGTAGAATGTGCTTGATAAACCTAGTGTGGAACCTCACAATAAGATAAGAGTGGCTGGTGAACCTACTATGCACATCCTGAAGAGCACTAGAAGGGAAGGTGTAGCCTGAGGGACTGTGGAGCAGAGAAGGGGACACTTTCTTATGTTGGGTGTGTAGGCAATGGGGAAGCCAAGCTAAATAGGTCTTGTGACGGTGTTCTTAGCTCTGTAGATGAGCTCACTAGCTTAGAAGTTCTTCATGCCCATTGCCTTAGAATCCTGATAAACCCAACTGGAAAGATGGCTTGGCCGGTAGCCTGATAAACCCATTGGTTGGCTTGGCTGTGTCTTGTTGTGTTTGACCTTGTGAGTAACCTTTGGCTAGACAGTCTGATAAACCCAAATGTTGGCTTGGCTAAGTAGCCTGATAAACCCAGCAGTGAGATGGCTTGACTATGTAAAGTCTGATAAACCCATCTGTTGGCTTGACTGGTCCTTAAGGTGAATGTGGAATTGACTGTGAACATTCTGTGAAACCCAACTATGATATGGCTTGGTTGAGTGGCCTGTGAAACCCATATGTTGGTTTGTTTCCTTTGCAGCCTGATAAACCCAACTGTGTTGGCTTGGTTGAGTTTTGTTGCACCCTTGGCTATGTATGAGTCTGCTAGTGTTCCCTTATTCCTTGACGAAATCATGCCCAGCTTGGGGGTGGGAGTGTTGCTGAGAGATTTATGAGTGCACTGGCATATGGTTGGATGGAACATTGCAGCGACGTAGCTGGTTGTAGGACAAGTTCTTCTCAAGATAAGTGTTCTTGTCCATGTTAATCTCTACGATTGTATTTCTTGCATTGTAATTGCTTATTGGAATATGATGAACATGTTGGATGTGTTGAATTGATGAATTGTTCCTTTGAATAACTACAATCATTAGGAATCTATGTATGTTTCCTTCAATGCATTGTTAAACTAAGTTGCAGGGTTAGAATGTCGGATTGATGTTGGTTAGGATAGCCAAGTTTGTTCAAAGACTTCGATTAGCAGGTTGAATTTTTTAGCAGAAACCTTCTTCCACAATGGCTTATTCCACAATCGGGATGCGAAATCTGAAAGACATCCTTTGGAAGATTGGACCTCCACAATTTTCTATCCACAATTCCCTTTCCGCAACTTGCGGGATGCAGGATGTTGGATGCGGAGATGTCTTTTTGTGAATTTCGACTTTCCGCAGTTTTCGTTCTGCAACGCACCTTTCCACAACTTGTGGGATGCAAGATGCGGCTTCGCATATTTCAATTTTCGCAACGATCATTTCCGCATGCGGGATGTGGGAATGTGGAATGCGGGATGCAGCTTCGCAGATTTTGATTTCCGCAATGGTCATTTCCGCATGCGGGATGCGGGATCACGATATCGCGATTTCCACAATTCCCAATCTCAAAAATCAAGTTTTTTCGTGTCGTCGATTTTTGCATGATGATTCTTAGCCATTGATTTGATTCCAGATGCAGGACAGTTTGTGATCGTTGATTTCCATTGCTATTTCTCTCCGTTGTCCAATCTCCTCTAAGATCTTTCATTGCAGATCGTGGAACTGATCAATGGAAGATAGGAGGGAGCATGACATTGTTGGAAATTTTAGGAAGTGGTTTGCGTCCATGCCCTATGTTTTGATGAATAGTAAAGGTTCTCAATGAAATTTTTAATTCCGCATGATAATGGGGTATGGGTACGCTACAGAGTGGTATTGGAGCTGCTGGTTGCAGCATTGGGCCTAGATGGACCAGTATGGATAGTGCAAGGGATAAGAATATCCTCGGATACTAGCATTGTAGTATGCTACAAAGTGGTATCTACAGAATGGTGCCATCACTACAACACGGTATCGTCACTGTGAGTTGCAGCGTCGATCCTAAAAGGGCCGAGTTAAACAATTAACAGAGCTGTCAGTTACAGTATTTGACCTAGATAGGCCAGGTGATAGTACGTAAATGGTTTTAATTTTGAATTACTGTGTATCTAACAAATGGTATTTGATAACACATTTTGCAAAGTCATAGTGCATATTGGAAAGTGGGTTGTTGGCTCGGCCATGAGAACCCACGACATGAATGATGCACATGATTCCTATGAGCATGAGGAGGATGCTATGGGGGAAAATGTCCAAGTTGGAAATGTTGAGACATAGTCTAATGGGAGGAGGCTTCAAGATACTCCCCCAGATTTTGTAGCCACCATGAGAATCCTCAGGGTGGAGATGCAGAGCTACAGGGAAGACAATGAAAGGTTGGTTAAGGCTCAGGAGGAGCAGAATTAGCTGAATACAGCCATGCTGCAAAGTCTGATAGATATTCATAGGCGGAAGAACTCTGGGGACCGGACATTAAGGCCGGAAGGAAGTAAGAGCACTTCTAGAAGGAGAAAGAGATCTCCTAGTGATTCATCTGACTCTGAAGGATCCACTAGCGATTCAAGTTACTCTTCTCACAGGAATGAGAGGAAGAGGCATTATCGGAACCATTCACGTGATGAGTTTAAGAAGGCAAGGCCGCCTATCTTCAATGGTGAGATAAAGAATGGTCAAGAAGTTGAAGCTTGGCTTCTAAGGATGAGGAAATATTTCCAAGTTGACGATTATTCAGGAAATATGAAGGCTAGATTAGCCATCTTCAATTTGACTAGAAGAGAATCCATATGATGGGAACACTTTAGGCAAGTGAAGAAGATTAATGAAAGGAAAATTGTGTGGAAATAGTTCCAGAAGTATTTCAAGCAGAAATACCTCTTTGGAAGGTACTATGATGACAAGATCAAATAATTTCATAAGCTAATATTGGGATAGCAGACCATGGAAGAGTATGCAAACAAGTTCTTGGAGCCATTGAGATATGTCAGGTACATCAAGGATGAGAAAGTGAAAATCCATCGTTTCCTGAGTGGATTTCCTCAGTCTTACAAAGACAAAATTGAGTTTTATGAGCCTAGAAATCTAGAAGAAGCAATAAGGAAAGCTAGGTATTGCTATGAGCGAAGCTGAGGAAAACCTAACTATCATAAGACATGGAAGGACAGAAAGAATGAGGAGTATGACCAAAGGAAGAAAGGTTTTAAACCTTCTAACTTCAGGAATTAGCAGAAGCAACCATCCCAAGCTGAGAAGCAACCACCCAGAGTGGTGGGAGAAAAGCCAAGAGATCCACATCAAATCAAAGAACCACTCCAATGTTGGAGATGTGGAAGACCCCACATGCGCAAGAATTGTCCACTCGAGAATGAGAGTGCAAGGCCAACTTACAACCTTCAAGAGGCAGAAACAATGGGTCAAGTAGCAAGGGATGTCCCTAGGATTTACACAGCACTGGAGGACCACCAGGAAGACCACTAGTCAACTGTGGTTGAAGTTGCAGGTAAGATTTTTGAGCAATTTGTTTTTATTTTGATTGACCCAGGTTCTACCCACAGTCACATTGCTCCTAGAGTAGTGGAGATTTGTGCTTTCAAGAAAGTAAGGCATAGAAAATCATGGTTAGTTTATCTAGCCACTAGAACTAAGAGAAAGGTTAGTGAAGTGGTAAAGAAATGTCCATTGGTGATGAATGGATGGGTTACTTGTGTAGATCTAAATGTTCTACCCCTTGGTTCCTATGATGTTCTCATTGGAATGGATTGGTTAGAAGATCACAGGGTAAAGCTTGACTGTTACGATAAGACTTTTGAATGCATGGATGAAGAAGGGAACCCGAGATTTGTAAGAGGCATTCCAAAGGTAGTTTCAGTGAGGCATATTTCAGCAATGCAGCTGAAGAAATTTTGTAGGAAGGGTTGCTAGCTGTATGCAGCGCATATTGTGGGGGAAACGAAGAATGAAACTCCTAGGTTGGAGGACTTTCCTGTATTACAGGAATTCAGGGATGTTTTTCTTGATGAGATTCCAGGGCTTCCTCCAAAGAGGGACATTGATTTCATGATTGAACGTGTGCCAGAAGCAGCACCAGTGTCTAAGACACCCTATAGAATGAGTATGCCGAAAATGTTAGAGCGGAAGATGCTACTATAAGAGTTGTTGGAGAAAAAGTATATCAGGCCGAGTATTTAACGTCCCCACCCCTCTAACTAGCGAAGAGGACGCGACTAACCACTATAAATCCGGGAAAACAAAGCCCCATGAACATAAGATATAAAATGCATTGGAAATGAAACATACATAAATGCATAATTAGTTTAATAAACATACAGCGGAAGTAAACAAAATCATTCAATACATTCAACATGTTCATCATCTCATTTAAGCAATAAATACAATTGCAAAGACAGAATGGACAAGAGATACTTATTTTTAACAGAAGTTTGTCCCGCAACCAGATACGTCGCTGCAACGTTCCACCCAAGCATAGGCTAGTGTGCTCATCAATCACTCAGCAACACTGCCACCCCTGAGCTGGGCATGATTGCACAAGGAATAAGGGGAAACCAATAGGCTCACACATAGCCAAGGATACAAAAAACTCAACCAAGCCAACACAGTTGGGTTTATCAGGCTAACACAGATCTGGAAAGGTTGGCTACTAAGCTAGTGAGCAAAATCCAAGAGCTATGGAAACTTGCACCAGAACTAGCCTGAATTCTAAGACATCTACACACACCCAACACAAGGAAGCATCCCCTTCTCTGTTGCACAGTCCTTCAGGCCAAGACTTCCCTTCTAGTTCTATTCAGGGGTTGTAGAGAAGAAAGCCATCCCTCTAGCTCTATCTGTGGGGCTCCTGCACACACTAGGTTTATCAAGCAAGCTCAAATCCCATTTCCACTCCCAATTCAACTCAGTCCAAAGCCAAAATATGCATCCACAACACAATACAATTTCTGGGTTGGAGGAAAAACAGTTCCGGCAACAAAAAAAATTCCAGAATGGGTAAAAATGGCCCTTTAGCAACAATTTGATTTCCAGAGACGTTTTGTCCCTAATGTGGCCAAAACGGCTCAATAACGCCCAAAATCATGGGTCTACTCTCCCACTCACTCAGCATTACTAGAAAAATGATTTCCAACTTGGAAACAATGGAGAAAAATGCAGCAAAACTTCGGGAAGGAAACTCAGCCACTGATAATCACTAAAAACAATTTCTCAGCCTGAGCAAAGTGAGGTAACAACCAAAAACGTGAATGGATTCACACACATGGAGTTTTGAATTCCTGAGAGAGCTCACATGAAGGAAAAATGGTGAGGAAAACATGAAAACGTGGAAGCATCATAGAATGGCCTCTGTTTTTTGGGTTTTTGCTTGCAGAAGGAGTCAAAACGTGTTTCCCAACAACTGATGGCTTCTCCAATTCGAATTTTGGGCTGTCATACCTTGCCCATCCCATGCAATAACCAACTCAACCAACTTCTAGTAGTAATAAATGATTGGGTGAATGAGACAAGAAAGGTAGTTTCCTGTTTGATGGGTTCTCCCATTGAGCACAAAGGTTAAATATCCCCCCCCCACCTTATCCTTAGTAAATCATGCCCCTTCTCATTATGGTTGCATTGACATAGCTGGTTGTGGGTATTTTAATTAAAATGCATATGTACATGGTGTCCATAATTATAACGTGGCTGGCTAGCACAAAATACCATCGGCAATGATTTTAATTGCCAGAACATAAAACGATAATCCAGGGTGGAGCTTTTAGCCTTTAGCTAAAGCTTTAGCTCCACACCATGATTAATTACAATATATACATCATCTACATTTAATGCAAACAGGGTCAAAACCGGGGTGTTACAGAGTATGTCTCCTTAGGGAGAACAAGTTATGTTTGTAAGGAAGAATTATGGTACACTCATATTGTGTATTGATTACAGACAGCTGAACAAGGTTATGGTGAAGAATAAATATCCTTTGCCTAGAATTGATGACCTCTTTGATCAAATGAGAGGAGCAAGGGTGTTCTCCAATATTGACTTGAGGTCGGGTTACCACCATGTGAGAATCAAGGATGAAGACATTCATAATACAGCGTTCAGGACAAGCTATGGGCATTATGAGTTTGTAGTGGTACCATTTGGTCTCACAAACGCACCAACTACATTTATGTGCCTTATGAATAGTGTCTTCAGTAGGTATTTGGACAAGTTTGTTCTTGTTTTCCTTGATGGCATTCTTTTTTATTCTAAGAATGAGGAAGAGCATGAAGAGCATTTGAGATTGACATTACAATTTCTCAAGGAGCATTAGTTGTATGCAAAGTTGAGCAAGTGTGACTTCTATAAAGATAGAATTCAGTACTTGGGTCACATTATCTCAAAAGAGGGTATATATGTGGAGCCTGACAAGATTGAAGCCATAATCAATTGGCCTACTCCAAGAAACATGACATATGTAAGATATTTTATGGGACTTGCAAGATACTACAGGAGATTCATTGAAGGATTCTCCAAGGTTGCACATGCCATTACTTCTTTGCAAAAGAAGGGAATAAAGTTTGAATGGAAAGTGAGGTGTGAAGAAGGCTTCCATTAGTTGAAGAATCTTCTCACAAGTGCACCAGTATTGAAGGTTGCGAACCCAGAGAAGTATTTTGTGGTGTGTACTGATGCATGCGGTCAAGGGCTTGGAGGAGTCCTTATGCAAGACAACCACGTGATATGTTATGAGTCCAGAAAGTTGAAGGAACGTGAGAAGAACTATGCTACTCATGATCTGGAACTTGCAGCCATAGTACATGCTCTCAAGATGTGGAGGCATTACTTGATGGGAAGAATATTTGAGATAGGACAGACCATTGTGGTCTGAAGTATTTGTTTGATCGGCCTACTCTTAATGCTAGGCAAGCTAGATGGCTGGAGTTTTTATGTGAGTTTGATTTTGAGATCAAGCACATAAATGGGAAAGAGAATAAGGTAGCTGATGGGTTCAGTAGGAAGGTATGGGAAATGCATGTGGCATCCATTAGTGTTTTCCAATTGGAGTTGAGGCGGCAGATTGTTAATAATGTTGCTAAAGATGAATTGTATGTGCAGGTTAAGGACAAATTGTAGTAGCAAAGCCTTGAAAAGAAGTATGAGGGATATAAATTATAAGAAGATGGACTTCTTACTTATAAGAATAGAATTTACATTCCAAATGTAGCATATTTGAGGATAATTGTTATGGATGAGATCCATTAAGCTCCATATTTTGGTCACCCAGGATATCAAAAGACAATTGCTACAGCCAGAAAGCAGTACTTTTGGCCAGGAATGAAAAAGGGCATGGCTGAATACATTTCTAGGTGCATGAAATGTCAGCATGTGAAGGTTGAGCATCAACACCCAGCAGGTTTGTTGCAGTCTTTTCCAGTTCCAGAATGGAAATGGGAAGTTATTTCCATGGATTTCATTATAGGATTTCCAATGACTTGGAGACAACATGATTCCATCATGGTTGTGGTGGACAAGTTGACAAAGGCAGCCCATTTTATACCGATTAAGTCTGCGCATAAGACTGATGACATTGTAGAGATCTTCATGAAGGAGATTTTCAAACAGCATGGATTGCCAAAGGCAATAGTCTCTGACAGAGATGTCAAGTTCACTTCCAATTTTTGGAAGGGATAGTTTGCAGATTTGGGTACAAAGCTAAACTTCATCATCGCGTACCATCTTCATACTGATGGATAGACAGAGAGAGTTAACCAAGTGCTTAAAGATATGCTTCGCATGTATGTGATGGACAAACCAACCAAGTGGGAAGATTATTACACTTAGTAGATTTTGCATATAAAAATGGATAGAAAGCATCCCTGTGGATGAGTCCATATGAAGCTTTGTATGGCAGGAGGTGTAGGACACCCGTGACTTGGGATAATCCCATGAACAGAGTTGTGATTGGTCCATAATTGCTCAAGAAGATGGAGCAGGAGGTTGTATAGATCAGGCAGAATCTAAGAGCAGCCCAAGACAGACAGAAAATCTATGCTGATAAGCATAGGGTGAACAAAGAGTTCAGTGTTGGGGATCATGTTTACCTCAGAGTGAGGGCAAAGAAAATTTCCTTGAAACTTGGAAGTTGTGCCAAGTTTTCACCCCGATATTGTGGGTCGTTTGAAGTGCTTGAGAGAATAGGGCCAGTTGCATATAGACTTGCATTGCCAGCTAGCACTAGGGCTCATAATGTTTTTCATGTTTCTTTGCTTAAGAAATATATACATGACCCTAACCATGTGATAAATTGGGATGTGATTCAGGTGGAACCCGAGGGAGAGTTTTGAATCGAACCAATGCACATCCTTGATAGGAAGGTCAACATGCTTTGGAATCGAGCCATAGGATAGGTAAAGGTGCAGTGGGAGCACTACGGTCCTGAACAGGCTACATGGGAGCTCGAGGATGCCATGCAATTGGCACATCCATTTTTGTTCGAATCTATGAAGCACCGAGGGTTGTACCAGTGTAGAATTTTGTTCAATTTTGTAAAGCACTGAGGACAGTGCTATTGAAGGGGGATGGGAATGTAACACCCCAGTTTTGACCCCATTGCATTAATGTATATGATGTAAATATTATATGGAATCATGACAAGGAGCTCAAGGCCAAGGCCCTTTCATTTATTAATGTTTGGAATATAGGCGATCATGGTTGATGCCTATGGTTTTTGTGCTAAGTCAAACATGTTTGTAAACATCATGTAAATATGCAAATTAATGAAAAACCCATAGCCAGCTATGTCAATGCAATGAAAAATGAGATGGGGGCATGGTTTTCTGAGGATAAGGGGGAGGAAATGTTAACCTTGAACCAGTTTGGGAAAAGCCATGTGTCATGAGGAAATCCCATTAAAACTGTCAACTACCCTTTTTCTTGTTTTTTCTTCCCAACCATTTATTCTGCCAGAAGGTGGTTGAGGTAGTTATGGCATAGAAGGGGAAGAGTATGGGAAAATTCGAATTGGGCAGAGAACCCAGTTTTGAATCTCGTGTTTTGACTTCAGGGGCAAGAAAAACAACCAAAACCATATCCCAGTTTGGCTGACGCGTTCATGCATTATGTCTTCATTTTGATTCACATTTTGGGAGATGCAGGACGTCAGGCTCATCCATCATTATTCTCCATTCACATGGAAGCTCTTCGGTAACTGAGTTCTTCCTGTGTGTATCCCTCGCGTTCTTAAAGTGTTTTTTTTTCCTTGGCGAGACTGTGATTGTTGTGTTGCAGTGTTATCTTGAACTATAGAGTGTATGAGACCTTGTTACTCATGTTCCAGAGTAAAGCCGATGTTGTTGAATCACCATGTGGTTGTTGTGTTGTGCACCCTGGTTCGGGTCTGAATAATGTACAAGAATTAGGAATGGGAGAGACGTAGAATGTGCTTGATAAACCTAGTGTGGAACCTCATAATAAGATAAGAGTGGCTGGTGAACCTACTATGCACATCCTGAAGAGCATTGGAAGGGAAGGTGTAGCTTGAGGGACTGTGGAGCAAAGAAGGGGACACTTCCTTGTGTTGGGTGTGTAGGCAGTGGGGAATCCGAGCCAAATAGGTCTTGTGACGGTGTTCTTAAGTCTATAGATGAGCTCACTAGCTTAGAAATTCTTCCTATTCATTGCCTTAGAATCCTGATAAACCCAACTGGAAAGATGGCTTGGCTGGTAGCTTTATAAATCCATCTGTTGGCTTGGTTGTGTCTTGTTGCATTTGACCTTATGAGTAACCTTTGGCTGGATAGTCTGATAAACCCAACGGTGAATGCTGGCTTGGCTAGGTAGTCTGATAAACCCCGTAGTGAGATGGCTTGACTGTGTACAGTTTGATTAACCCATCTATTGGCTTGATCGGTCCTTAAGGTGAATGTGGGATTGACTGTGAACAGTTTGTGAAACCCAACTATGAGATGGCTTAGCTGAGTGGCCTGTGAAACCCATCTATTGGTTTGTTTCCTTTGCAGCCTGATAAACCCAACTGTGTTGGCTTGGCTGAGTTTTGTTGGACCCTTGGCTATATATGATTCTACTAGTGTTCTCTTATTCCTTGAGGAAATCATGCCCAGCTCGGGGGTGGAAGTGTTGCTGAGATATTGATGAGCGCACTGGCCTATGGTTGGGTGGAACGTTGCAGCGACATAGCTGATTGTGGTACAAGTTCTTCTCAAGATAAGTGTTCTTGTCCATGTTAATCTCTGCGATTTTATTTCTTGCATTGTAATTGCTTGATGGAATATGATGAACATGTTGGATGTGTTGAATTAATGAATTGTTCCTTTGAATAAATGCAATCATTAGGAATCTATATATGTTTTCTTTAATGCATTGTTAAACTAAGTTGCAGGGTTAGAATGTCGGATTGATGTTGGTGAGGATGGCCAAATCTGTTCAAAGACTTCGATTAATAGGTTGAATTTTCAAGCAAAAACCTTCTTCCGCAATGGTTTATTCAGCACGCGGGATGCGGAATGCAAAAGACATCCTTTAGAAGATTGGGCCTCCGCAATTTTCTTTCCGCAATTCCCTTTCCACAACTTGCAAGATGTGAGATGCGGGATTTGGAGATGTCTTTATGTGAATTTCGGCTTTCCGCAGTTTTCGTTCCACAACGCACCTTTCCACAACTTGCAGGATGCTGCTTCGCAGATTTCAATTTCTGCAATGGTCATTTTCGCATGCAGGATGCGGGATGCGAGATGTGGCTTTGCAGATTTCAATTTCTGCAACGGTCATTTTCGCATGCGGGATGCGGGATGCGAGATCGTGGTATCGTGATTTCCACAATTCCCAATCCCGCAAATCAAGTTTTTCCACGCCGTCGATTTTTGCAGGATGATCCTTAACCGCTGATTTGATTCCAGATGCGAGACCGTTTGTGATCGTTGATTTCTGTCGCTATTTCTCTCCGTCGTCCAATCTCCTCTGAGATCTTTCCTTGAAGATCGTCGAACTGATCAATGGAAGACGAGAGGGAGCGTGACAGTGTTGGAAATGTTGGGAAGTGGTTTGCGGCCATGCCCTGTGTTTCGATGAACAGTAAAGGTTCTCGATGAAATTTTTAATTCCACATGATAATGAGGTATGGGTATGCTACATATTTACTATGTGAAATAGTTTAAATTTTGTTTTGATGGGTATCAAGCTAGTTTGGTTGTGTCATGGTGACCCCATCATGTAAATGTTAATATATTCATTGTAAATATTAACATAGTTATCGATTTGATGAGAACTCTAAAGTGGTGCTTCCAGTATCACCCTTTATTGTGGCCTTGATAATTGATATTGTTCTGGATAAACGATTTAAAATGGAACCCCAATTTGAGAAGTGATGCTACCAGTAACATCCATTTTCATATGAGTTAACATTTAAGAACTTGTGCAAAACCATGTCCTTAACAAATGACACTGTAACATTGAAACCAAATCAAAAAATGATGCTATAAGTAGCAAGTTTTTTTAAACTTAAAATAAAAAATAAAAATAAAATAAAAAACCCAAAAACAAAAAGAAAAAAAATAATTTTCTTAAAAATAAGTATAAAAGTAAAAATTAAAAAAAAATGCAATTTAAAAAGATAAATAAATCTATTTCCGAATTGGCCTCCCCTCCGCCAAAAAAAACATGAATTTATATATATAGGAATGGGCCTTATGTGTGTGTGTGTTTGTGTACACATACACGCATGTATGTATGGGGGTGGGGATTCTTGGAATCTCCTCGCAATACATTTTTTTATATATTTTTTGTGTGGTACTCTTTATTTTATTTTTAGATTGTGTTTTTTTAATATTCATTTTTATACTTATTTAAAATATATATATATATATATCTTTTTTGTTTGCATTTTTTTCCAAATTTTTCTGTTTTCTTTGTATTTTAAGTTTAAAAACTAGCTCACATGTCGTATAATAGATAGTGAATGGGTGTATTATTAAGACACTCCTTGCATAAGGTCATTGGTTCAAAACTCCATGGGTGCGAGCCTTAAAAAAAGTAAAAAGTAAAAAATGTGGCAGTTGGAGCACTTCCTTTAGATTGAGAGATTGATTTTGAGATTTCACTTCGAAACAATTCTGATTGTGAAGGCCACAATTTGAACAAGTTTTAAAATGATAATCCACTAGCACCCCATTTTGATTAGGGGTATATTTTAAGGCTTTTGTTTGAAACAATACGAGTTGTAAAGGCCATGATTTCAAACAAGTTGTAATTTTAACCTCCCAAAAAAGGGGGTGATGCTCAGAGCACGACTTTTCAATTCAGAGGTTGATTCTAAGGTTTTTGTTTGCAACTTCATGAAAAAATAAGACCATGGTGGAAAAATGTTGTAATTTTCACCTTAAAAAAAATGTGTTAGTAGTGCCACTTTCAATTTAATGGTTGATTTTTGTTTCTAACACAAAAAGATGAATTCTTAGAGTTAAAGTTCTCATTTTGAGATCATAAAGTTAATAACTATATTTATTTTCACCCTAAATCTTAAAAAAAAATAAAAATTAAATTATCATAAATCTAATTGTAAAATTAATCATAATATTATATTCAATACTATAGACATAACAAATTATAATATTATTAAAATAAAAATAAAATGATTAAAATGAATGACAAATAACCAAATAGTATAATGCTTCCAAAAGTGGAGAAAAAAGGAAGACTAACATTGAATTAATATCCTTGCCATTTTTCCATGAAAAGCATAGACCAACACTTTTCCTTGTGACTATTGAGAATCCCAACCTTTCACCTTATGTTTCTAATGGAGAATATTGATTCCAAAAGAGGGAAAGTAAAGGGGACCATGATGAATAATCCTTACCATAGACCACCATTTTTCCATGTGCCTAATGAGAAGTTCAACCTTTGACCTTATGTGTCTAATGGAGAATCTTACATGGTATGTATGATTCATGCAAAGGGAGAGAAGTTCAACCTTTGACCTTATGTGTCTAATGGAGAATCTTACATGGTATGTAGATTCATGTAAAAGGAGATATATATGATGGTGTAATTTTCTTGTGGGCCTCCCTTATGCGATGTTTCTCCATCCTAAAATAAATGAATCCTATCTGTTATGCCTAGAAACATATCATCCTTGATTGTATTAACTTTTGGAAATCACAGAATTGATAATTTATGTTAATGTGTTTGTTCAATGGTTTGATGATAGGTAGAGATAGGCGAATGCATTGATATTTAAGGAGAGAAGAGTGACGAGAAACAAAGGGGTAAACTAGGATTTTTTTATGGTTTTTTTAATACATGATTATTCTTTCTCGTGTTTAGGTTGGAATGCATATCTAAGATTGTAATTAATATTTGAAGATAGTAGGAATGGACCGTGTGTTTAATCAATGATTTTATAGTAAGTAGTATGTTGGAATGTATATCTAAGATTGTAATTAATATTTGAAGATAGTAGGAATGGACCCACCTAAATGTGTGTTTAATCAATGATTTTATAGTAAGTAGGGATTGGTAAATGTACTTATTTTCTAAAACATTATAACTAAAAAGTGAAATAACAGAATGGAATAATTCATAAATGTATTTCCTTCATTCCAAGTTTTAATCTTTTCTTATTAAGGATTATATATGATAGTAAGTAGAGATAGGTAAATGTACTTATTTTCTAAAACATTATAACTAAAAAGTGAGATAAGAGAATGGAATAACTCATAAATGTATTTCCTTCATTTCAAGTTTTAATCTTTTCTTATTAAAGATTATATATGAAATTTGGATCATTGGATAATATTAAGGGAAATCTCCAACTAGACCATCTTTCTACATTGGAATACTAATTGGGTGGAAGTACATTAGAGAATGTGTATTATAGAAGTGAATCTCCCTTAGCAATCAAGGAGATTTGTATAGACTATTTGAAGTCTTATGAGTTGGGTTAAAGATGAAATAAAGGCTATGATTCATTATTCTTCATTATGGTTTTATAACGTGACTTGAGGTGGAATCTATAATTAATTATTTTACTTAGATGATTAATTACTAATTACTCATTTATAATTAATGTGATGAATTAATACTATGAAAACAATAAAAGTTCCTAACGCTAATACTCTTTATGTTTAATGTTAATACTTTTTATGTTTGTTTATGTTTTTCATTTTATTCTAAAAAATAAATTATCATATGAATATCTTCTTAAACCAATTTTTTATATCAAACATATATTTAAATTCCTTGCTCTCAGGTAGTAATGATGTAAATACTAAATACATTAAAATGTATGTTTGTCGTTATAAAGACTAATACAAAGTTTGAATCCCTTCCCCTCACATAATAATGATGGGAATACTAAATATATAATTTTTAATGTATGTTTGTTGTTTTAAAGTCTAATACATGAGAATTTGCAAAAGTTGGTCCAACATGCATTGTTAATAAATACATAATTATGTCTGGTGTAATAAACTATTTATTTTGTTATAAATTGTTTATATTTTTATAAATATAAATAAATCTATTAACTATATCAACTTCTACATGAAAATATATTAAATGCCATCTCCGTATGTCAATGTTTTCATTGTATAATATTAGCGTGAATGGTAAATGCATTGAAACGGTTGTTCCCCTGTACAATTTGGCTAAATAGAATATCATTACACTTACATGTTTGGACTTAATAAGTATTTGGTCCATGTATATTTTGAATGCATGCCACATGAAAAAAGATAAAATAACAAAATATGAATTGTATGTATCCATTTATCATTGTTATAACTAGCAATTGCTTCAAGGAAGGTGCAATAATACGTTGATAAGGTAGTTGTTAGAGGGTAAGCAAAGAAAAAAAATGTAACATTAAAACGTGGTAGTGGGAGATTGCAAGTAATACCAAAAAATGTGGAGCACTTCAATTTATTGAAAAATCAGAAAATTAACAGTTTAACATCACATTATACAGTGAACATACCATTGCATGGGAGAAATATATCTGATGAAGAAAAGACGCCAATGTGTGGTCATAATCTGGAATTACTTGGTGTCTATGTAGTTCCAAAGTTCATAATTGTGCTAGCATAGGTTGTCAAAACAACTTGGAAAACAAACATTGGACGACGGTTTATACAGTTCTAACTTCTCACATTAGCAAAAGTCCTGTTCAAGGAGTAGACATGATAGCACTGTATCAAATTTGAAGGCATTTCCTACACTTCATAAATACAAAAAAGAACATCAAGAAGAGTAAAAGAAAAGATTTCAGTATACATACATACATATATATATACATTTGATAATTCAAGGTAATAACATAGTATTAGTGAACACTCTTGACACTATCTGATAAGTAGCCAAACTAACCACTATCAGTCCATCATACATCAATTGACACAATTGAACACACTATCAGTACCCATGATACTGTTTTAGATGATACAATAAGCTGCCAGCCAGGATTCATTATCATCCAATCCATCAATAGATAATTGAAACAATTGCAAACAAAGAATTTATCAATAATTACATCTCTAGCTAAAACCACAGGTATTCATTTACCCTTGCAAGCATCATCGCTTCCAAGAGTCAGGATTTCCTTCGGTCCATCAGGTTTTGAGAAACTGTGCAAAGTGAACCTTCCTGACAACTGGAGTGTTATCATTTGCATATTTTATTAAGGAGTTGTATGGTTCATCGTTCCAGCTTGTCTGCATTTCAATTGAATATAATTATCTACTAATTGACTGGGACTTGTATTGAGGTGAACCCATTATTTTGAATTCTTCGTTGAATCCATTTGCATTAGTGTATCATCCTCATATTCCAAATCACTAAAATAAATATCCTCCTCATTAGAAAACCCTGTTGCAGAATGTAAAGATGCATCACTTTTACCTGGTTGTTCATGCAGCCAATTATCTACATCTGCATCCTCATCATCATGCTCCACATCCTTAGTAGATGTTGTGTGATTAGACAAATCCTTCTGCTTAGAAATATGACAATCACCTTCAGAGTTATTGGAAATTACTGGTGCCACTATTTCTAGAGATATAGACTTGAAAGAATCTTCCTTTTCGCTGATGTCTGCAACTGGTGAAAAATGCTCAAAATTCTGCTTAGGAGGAATCAAGAGAATGTTCCTTTCTAGATTGCCCAAGCTTCCTCCAGCATTGGTTGATCTAGCCTTGTTTATTTTCTTTGACTCCTCCGAAAGCAATTCCCTGGCCTCTAATATCTACAAAACCAAAATAAAAGTATCAATTTTCTTCTGTCCTCAATACTCAAAAGGCCAGAGGCCCCAAATGATCCAGATAATTTATTTTTCACCTAAAGGGACTATAATTTTACTCACCAGAACATGTAGAAATTTCATTGAGAAGACAACGAATGTAAAAATAAGCGACCAGACTAATGCAATATTAAAAGCATTGCTGATGAGAAGGATAGATTTTCTTATTTCAAGCAAGCAAAACTTTGTGAAAAATGAGACTTGTAAGATGAAACCTAGTCTAAGATGCAGATCACACAATATTGATCCAAGGCCTCTTATTGCATTTCATTCCATCTATATCAGGATATTGTAAATTCAAAAAGCACATCTACTGTTAGAAGTCACACAATTTAAACAAAAAGCACAAACATCGATACTTCTGTTCTGAACTCCTCTTTTATGATCTTTACCTTGAGTATAGAATATGTGCATATAATCATTTTGCTATGGAAATATTCACAAAAGTACTTCAAACAATATTTTTCCAATCTTGGTTATTTGGAGCAAAAAGAGAGGCAGATTTTCGGGACCAAGACCCAAACCACATTATAACAACAACAAATCTAAACAAATGATAAGAAAAAATCCTGAATAATATTCATCATTCAAAATCAGCACAACCAATAAATCACCTTGCAAGCATCACTGGGAATTCAAAATCAATATAATTCTTCTTGAACCACCATCAGATTAAAAAAATATTGTTATACTAAGAGAATGGATTGGATTGGTCGCACTGATTGGTTTTACAAACAACTGTAACTGATAATGTTCCAGGTGAAGTAGTGGAAGAAATATATAGCAATTATTTGCTAAAAGAGGTGGAGTTTCCTAGCGAACTTCGATGTCTCTCCTACGATTTTTTTTGGGATGAATAGAGATCGAAAATAGGGCCAACGTGATTTCCAGTGTTAAATTGAGCAGAAGCCTCAATGCAAGTTCTAATGAGGAGGGAAGTTTGGCAAGTTTCGTGACTATTTGAACTTGTGGAACAAAGAAATTTTCCTGAGTTTGTAACAGGAAAACCATGCCGACCCTCATCGCCATTGTCTCAATTTAGTCATGTTGGACAATATTGACTTTCTACCCAGTGGAATTTGGTCTTCATTTCAAGGCGGGCTTCGGGTTTTTTCGTGAAACATTTTTTAAATTGAATAGTTTTTGAATGATTCAATGTCGAAAACAACCAAGATTAAATTTGACTATTTATTACTACATGATTCATTAGAAAGAGAGTTTGCAAGAATCATGCAAGAATCATCATAAAATCATAGTTAAACCAGAGGCATTATTATAGAAACATAACAGCATATATAATTTACCAAACCACACAACACTGCAAGAGAGTTTGCATAATTTTATTAAAAAAATTGATGGACACTCCATGTTTTAAAGACAACAAATTTGCATAGAAATGAAATTGCACAGAATGAAATCCAATAGGACTGAAAGAACAAAGTACCTATGTTTTTTTCCTCTTCTCTGGCTCTTTGAATCCAAATTCCTACAAAGGCAATGCAAACCCTGGTCTGTAGAAACAATGCAACTTCTCTATGCAAACCCAAATCCTTCAAATCCTTTGAAACCACAAATTGAATGTCTCCATCAAACACCATTTATGCAGGAGGGAGGGGCGCTCGATTGACAAGATGTTCAACCAACTCCATGAATATGTTATCTGAAAACTGACAAATCCATAAGTTCTGGCAGTGGAGTCCATCGAGCTAAGGAAAGTATTGAATGAAGATAAGATGGCCGAGACCGGAGTATTTGTTACAAAACTCTTCATTGCAAACAGGTAAAAACCTGAAAGCAAGCTATCTATGGGGTTTAATACATTTATAATAAATGTTATACCAGTAGCAGGACAAGGAAAATTCACTGGATCACCTGTAATCAATACACCTAAGCTTCCCAAAAAAAATGAACATACCGAAACTTCACCCTCTTCAAACCCTAAACCCAATAAAATATGTTGCCCCACTTCAAGGACAGGAAAACACATACTGTGCAATAAATGGAAAACTGAGAAAAAAACACATGCCATCCTCTGATCATCTGACTAACTCAAGAGTCACTTCACGACTCTCTGCGATGAGTAGAAATCATTGGAGAAGCTGGCTGGATGGCAATATGGAGAGTTGGGATAATGGGTAAATCGTATTTAACGAAATGCAATAATGCGAACTGAATATGTACTTTTGATGCGTGGATAGGGGAATGGGAGTATTGGAGAAAGTAGCAATACAAGACTAACTGTTAGAATTTCATCATTAAGCTAGCATTATATTAGGATCTTTACTGAGAGAATAACAAGCACAGCAATCAAACACAAGAGACAATGAACACAATGTTTATCCTTAGGGAAACCATAAATGGACAAACCCCGCAACTTCCTCAGAGATAGAATCAGCACCAAAACAGTAAAAGCCCCAAAACAGTAAGATGCACTCCCGACAGCAGTAGTCTTCTTCTTGTCTAGTCCCAGTGTATTTCCTTCCTCACTAATGCGCTACACTTGAGTGAGTGAGTAATGTGTGTGATAAATAGAGAGGCTCACTCTCTATTTATATTCTTTCATTCACTTGAAGTGCACTCAATCATGTCGGCCTCACTTAACAATTACTTACTAGAGATGACATCTCTATGAGTGTCTAATAACCCTAGTGCCCCAGAACTGTGGGGACTTTAACTCTTACACAATCGGAGAGTTACCCACTATGACTTGACATGACTTGTTTACATTATGAACCTCCCGATCGGAACATTGGGGCAATACAACATGACTCAAATACATAATAGATACATCCCGTAATAAACATCGGGTTACAAGACATAAGATACATAAATGAATACATTCTAAAGTTACAAATACATCAACACTCCCTCTTAACTAGGAAGGTATTCTTTCGACACAATTTTCAGCACTGGTATTCTTCTCTGTATCAACTGGATCATCTTGGCATCTGCATCTTAGGTCTTCTGAGTCTTCAAGTCATCTTCATCTTCAAGTCATCTTCGTCTTCAAGTCATCTTCATCTTCAAGTCATCGGATCTGGATCATCTCTCGATCTGGATCATCATGGGACATCATCACTGGATCTGGATCATCACTTCTGGATCATCATCACTGGATCTGGATCATCACTCGATCTAGATCGTCACTGCTGGATCATCATCACTAGATCTGGATCATCACTGGATCTGGATCATCACTGGCTATCATCACTGGTGCTATCTCTTGATTCTTCTCGTCATCGAAACCTCTATAGAGCCAGTCCTTTTTCATACTGGATGTATCATCTCATAGTTGGTCCTTTTTCATACCAGATGAGGCAGCTACTCAGAGCTAGTCCTTTTTCATACTAGATGAGTCTTCCCAGAGCTAGTCCTTTTTCATACTAGGTAGGGCATCACAGAACTGGTCCTTTTTCATACCAAATGAGGCATCACAGAGCTGGTCCTTTTTCATACCAGATGTGGCAGCTACTCAGATCTAGTCCTTTTTCATACTATATGATCCTTCCCAAAGCTAGTCCTTTTTCATACTAGGTAGGGCATCAAAGAGCTAGTCCTTTTTCATACCAGATGAGGCATCACAGAGCTGGTCCTTTTTCATACCAGATGTGGTAGCTACTCAGAGCTAGTCCTTTTTCATACTAGATGAGCCTCCACAGAGCCATCCCTTTTTCATGTTGGATGTGTCATCTACACAGAGCTAGTCCTTTTTCATACTAGATGTGTCTTCACAGAGCCAGCCCTTTTTCATGCTGGATGTGGCATCTACACAGAGCTAGTCCTTTTTCATACTAGATATGTCTTCACAGAACCAACCCTTTTTCATGCTGGATGTGGCGTCTACACAGAGCTAGTCCTTTTTCATACTAGATGTATCTTCATAGAGCCAGCCCTTTTTCATGCTGGATGTGGCATCCACATATACCTGACAATGGAAGGAACCAATCCTCTCACCATGTCACAGCCCTTACATCCGACCATGGAGGGAACCAATCCTTTCACCATGTCGGAATGGCACTGCAATTACATCTGATCATGGAAGGAACCAATCCTCTCACCATGTCAGAATGGCATAGCACGGACACATCACTTCCTCTTGGGAGGAGCCTCAATCTGGAGAATACCAAGCTTCTCCCTGAAGTACTCAAACTTCACCTTAGCCAATGGCTTAGTCAACACATCAGCTATCTGTTCATCCGTCGCAACATAATGGAGCTTCACTGATCCTCTCTGCACCATATTCCTGATATAGTGATACTTGATCTCAATATGCTTTGACTTGTCATGGAATACTGGATTCTCGGACAACTTTACATAGCTCTGGTTGTCACAGTATATACAAGTAGCATCTTACTGGAGATCAAACAAATCGGACAGTAGCTTCCTCAGCCATACTGCCTCACAACTAGCTGAACAAGATGCAACATACTCTGCTTCAGCTGTACTTAGTGCCACACAGGATTGCTTCCTGCTAAACCAAGAGATCACACCTGATCCCATACTGAAGCAACACCCTGAAGTACTCTTTCTGTCGATGGCACTGCCTGCCCAATCTGAATCAACATAACCCTCCAGGTTAATCTTTTGATTAGCATCATACTTGAGCCCATAATCAACTGTACCCTTCAGGTACCTTAGAATTTGCTTTGCAGCAGTCAAGTGAACACTTCTCGGATTTGTCAAGTATTGGCTTAAGGTGTTCACAGCAAATCAAATGTTTGGTCTTGTGTTCGTCAGGTACATCAATGACCTAATCATCTGACGATACATCGTAGCATCAACCGACTCTAATGAAGCATCACTCAATAGCTTCAGGTTTGATGCCATAGGTGTGGTTAATGCCTTGCAGTCCATCATCCCAAATCTCTTTAGGATCTCTACTGCATACTTTCCTTGTCCAAGAAAGATTCCATCTACAGTTTTCCATACCTCCATACCTAGGAAATAGTGCATCATTCCCAAGTCCTTCATCTCGAACTCAGCAGCAAGCTTTCTCTTCGTATCAGCAATCAACCCATTCATCCCTGTCATAAACAGATCATCTACATATAGTAGGAGTATCACCGGGTTGCCACCTTCCACCCTGTAGTAAAGGTTAGAATCTGCTTTACTCTTGGTAAAGCCCAAACTGGATAGAAAGCTGTCAATTCTGTCGTACTAGGTCCTGGGTGCCTATTTCAAACCATACAGGGATTTCTTCAATATCCATACATGAGACTCTCTGTGATGTGTCTCAAAACCGAGTGGTTGTTATACATACACTTCCTCTTCTACTACACCATTCAGGAAAGCAGTCTTGACATCCATCTAGTGTATCTTCCATTTCATCACTGCAGCCAGAGCAAGTACTGATCTGATGGAAGTGTATCTGGCTACAGGTGCAAAGGTTTATTCATAGTCTATTCCTTCTTTCTGAGAGAAACCCCGAGCTACAAATCTTGCCTTATATTTTTCAATGCTACCGTCTGCAAATTGCTTGATCTTGTAGATCCATTTGGAAGTTACAACTGACTTCCCTTCTGGTCTTGGGACAACATCCCAAATGTCATTCTTCATGATTGATTGATATTCTTCGATCATAGCATCCTTCCATTTTTTTTGATCTGCTGCTTCTTCATAACTGGAAGGTTCTTTATCAATGAAATCACATAGTAAGGCTACATACCCAGGGCAAGATCTGGTCCTCTTTCTTTCTCTGTGATTCTCTTCTGGAGCCCCATATTTTTCTGCACCTTGGATAAGTTCACATATCCAAGCAAGTTTCCTCTTATGAGGATTCTTCTCTATAGGTGGATCCACAGGTCTTTGTGGTTCCTCGAAATCTCAATCTTCTTCTTGAGCTTCTTCGTTCATGATTGTATCATGAATTATGGTTACTTTTGCTTCTGCTTCTTCAGAATCTTTAGCAGGTCTCTTTCTGGATTTGTTGTAAGCTGTATCTTCATCAAATGTCACATCCCTGCTGATGTCAATCTTCTTGTACCCTGGGAAATAGATTCTGTAAGCCTTCGAGCTTTCAGAGTATCCCACAAATATGCCCTTCCTTCCTGAAGGATCTAATTTTGTTCTCTTCTCTTTTGGAATGTGTATGTACATGGGACAGTCAAATATTCTGAGATGGCTGACTTCTGGTTTCTTGCTGGAGAATACTTCTTTAGGAGTCTTGTTCTCGAGTACTCTATGTGGAGTACGGTTCTATACATACACTGTTGTTCTAGCAACTTCTGCCCAAAGGTGCATAGGTAGATCTTGATCATGAAGCATAGCTCTTGCAGCTTCCATGATAGATCTATTCTTCCATTCCGCAACCCCATTTTGCTGTGGATTATAAGGAGTGGACAACTCTCTCTTAATCCCTGATTCTTTGCATAGCTCTTTGAATTCATTTGAAGTGAATTCTCCACCATTATTTGATCGAATGGTCTTGATCTTCTTTTCAGTATGGTTTTCGATCAAGGCTTTGAATTCTTTAAATTTGCTGAATACTTCATCTTTGTTCTTCATAAAGTAAACCCATGTCATTCTAGAAAAATCATCAATAAAAGAAACATAGTATGCATACCTGCTTAGTGAGTTTGATGACATAGGACTGCATACATCAGAGTGGATGATTTCTAGAATGCTTTTGGCTTTGCTTTCGCTGCTGGGAAATGTGTTCTTTGTATTCTTTCCTTTCGCACATCCTTTGCAGACACCATCATGTTTGGCTTGAAATTCTGGAAGACCTTCAACGGCTTTGCTTGCAATAGATAGTGCTATGTAATGCACATGTGCAAGCCCTCTATGCCAAAACTCATTTGGCTCTACTGTGTCATGGATCAAGGCTTGTTCTGGACGACCCTTCAATTTGTACAAACATCCTTCTTGTTCTCCAATCACTACCGCATCATCGATAGTATTTCCTTTTGGCCACATAATGAATTGACCATCTATGAATGCAATCTGCATTCCTTTTGCATCCAATGCTGAAATGGATAGAAGGTTCTTCTTGAGTCCTAGCACAAACAATACTTCTTTCATTGTTAAAGACTTACCAGAGTCTAGCTTATATGAAGATTCCCCACTACCTTTTATTGGATATTGGTAGTCATCTCCTAGTTTCACCCTGTGAGGTGATTCATGTTCTGATAGTCTTACAAAGGATTCCTTGAATCCCGACATATGTTTGGAAGTACCACTGTCTATAATCCAATCATTGCTTCCATGTGAAACAGTTCCCGTGAGAGCAGAGATCAGTACATATTCATCCTCACTTGAAGAGTCATCACTTTCTTGTCTGGTTCTCTTTGAAGAAGGTTCATCATCCTCTGCAGCATGGGCATGATGTTTTCTCTTGTTTCCCTTCTTCCTTAGATTTCCTTTGTTAGGACAAAATCTGGATATGTGACCTTTTTCATCACATGTGTAACATCTAATGGTACTTAGATATTTTCTAGAGTGTGAGGTCTTACCTTTGGAGTGATAATTGTTCCTCCTCTTTTTCTTGGAGTGAACTGTGAGGGCTTGATCTTCACTGCCCATCTTCTCTTCTCGAGTTGCTATCCTAGCTTCTTCTTGAGAGCATTCTTCCCATAGCCTGCTGAACTTGACTAACTTCTTTCTGGCACAGATTCCTTGAATGAAAGAGTCCCATGATCTTGGGAGACCACTCAAGGTGGCCATCACAATCTCTACATTTTCCACTTCTTCATCTATTGCTTCTAGCTGCTCTTTGATCTGAGAAACCCTTGTAAAGTAAGACTGAATAGTCTCAGCATTCTGGATCTTCACATTCTTCAATTGGTTTCTCAAGGTCATCTTCCTGTTAATGTTCTTCCCTTCAAACAATTTGGTTAGGGCATCAAACATAGCTTTAGGTGTCTTAAGAGATGATACTTGTGGTATGAGATGATCCTTGATAGAATCAGCAATGATCCTCTTTTCCATAACCATATTCTTCTTATGCAAGGCCTTAGCCTCATCTCCCTCTAGGACTGGAACCTCCTCATTGATATAGGAGTCTAATTCATTCTCTTCCAGGACCAGGGAGATCATATACTTCCAAGCTCAGAAGTTTTTAGCTCCCTCAAGCTTTTCATCAAGCTTGGTATGATGAGACATCTTTAAATGAGCACCTCAAATGGAAATACAAAAGATTTTAGATCTTACCAGGTTCAAGATGTCGGATCTGAAACTTGAGCTGAAATCCTGCAGAGCTGGTTCAAGAGCAAAATAGGGTTTTTCTTTTCTAGAGTTTTGTCCACCCAAATGCCTTGAAATTTGTCCCTAACTTCGATTTTGGGGAGGAGATCAATCCAGGCCTGGGATCACTAAAAAAATCCTCTTCTATAAAAAGCCCTAATTTTCGACAGTAGTGATAGGTCCAAAACTGAAAAACCTCATAATTGGATTTTGCTTCAACAGAAAGATGCGCCCTAAGGAGGAGATTAATTTTGTCTTACTTTTGCTGAAAATATGTGGAGGAAGATCCACAAACTAGGAATCCCTAGTTCCCGCAGCTGCACAGTGTCTTCTTCTCAGGTTAGCTCTGATACCATGTTAGAATTTCATCATTAAGGTAGCATTATATTAGGATCTTTACTGAGAGAATAACAAGCACAGTAATAAAACATAAGAGACAATGAACACAGTGTTTATCCTTGGGGAAACCATAAATGGAAAAACCCCGCAACTTCCTCAAAGATAGAATCAGCACCAAAACAGTAAAAGCCCCAAAACAGGAAAGATGCACCCCCGACAGCAGTAGCCTTCTTCTTGTCTAGCCCCAGTGTATTTACTTCCTCACTAATGTGCTACACTTGAGTGAGTGAGTAATGTGTGTGATAAATAGAGAGGCTCACTCTCTATTTATATTCTTTCGTTCACTTGAAGTGCACTCAATCATATCGGCCTCACTTAACAATTACTTACTAGAGCCGACATCTCTATGAGTGTCTAATAACCCTAGTGCCCCAGAACTATGGGGACTTTAACTCTTACATAATCGGAGAGTTACCCACTATGACTTGACATGACTTGTTTACATTATGAACCTCCCGATTGAAACATCGGGACAAGACAACATGACTCAAATACATAATAGATACATCCCGGTAAACATCGGGTTACAATACATAAGATACATAGATGAATACATTCCGAAGTTACAAATACATCAACACTAACAGCATATGGGTTCCTCATGGGAGGATTGTTTCCTTAAATCTTAACCAGGATTGTAAACTGAAGGACAAATGGAGTATTGTAACCAGAAAGCGTAATGTGTGATCAACCCTAAATGTCTTCATAATGTGTCGTGTCCTCCGCTACTAATGTGTTGTAACACATCACTAAGCTGTTGAGAACAAGCTACCTTCCGAGTTCAGTTATCTCTCAAGATTAAGCATTAGCGATCAACATCCATCATTAAACCAGGGCTCTTTCTACAACTGTCGTTTTGACCAACTCAAGAGTCACTTCACGGCTCTCAAGAAATCACTGGGCTGTAGCCGAGTTGTAGCAGAAACAAAGGGGATGTCATTCTGACCAAATAAAGAGTCACTTCACAGCTCTCCATAAATCACCAAACTATAGTCGGGCTGTAGCAAAAATGAAGGGGCTAAGAAAATGTGAAACCTGCCAAAATGGTGTGAAACGTGATGAGTTTATTTCAGAACACGTGACAGATGGCTGAGAATGGGTGGTAGGTGGCTATTCAATGCATGGAATATGGCTGAGAACACATGGTAGATGGCTATTCACCAGAAGGCCAATGATGCTACAGTGTTCCGAAACCAAACTTCTGAGAGAAAAACGTTACGGTGTAAAAATATTAAAACATTATAGCATCATGGTCCCTTAGGAGAATACAAGGCTACCACGCATTGTGAACTAAAACCGCCACGTTTCACATTTTCTACTGGTCACTGGTTATGTTTTGTCCCTTGGTTTCTTTTATAGGCCGGTGATTTTCTACGACAAGAGAGGGATACACACCAATCGGCCTATAAAGTTCCCATCTGTTATTTCCCATCTCCTCTTCTTTTCTATGCTTGCATGTCTTCGGATTTGTACTTGGTGTTGTGCATTGTGGGAACATGGAGACTACCATAGTGAGATGCTTGTCAAATCCTGCATTCCCACAAACATCACTATACAATTATTCCCACTCCCATGGTTTGACATATAGCTATTCCCGTGCCCATGTTTTAGTACAGGTTTCTTTTTTCTTTCGGTAAGCGAACCCTGGATTCTGAGATATATAGCCCATCTAGACTAGCCCCAGCCCAGGAATAAATTAAAGATCAAACTTACATCAATCAATTTTAGTACGAACAATATTTAAACATGGAGATGTATCTATTGAAATAGTGAGATTCTATATATTGGAGTCTAGTTATTTGTCCAAAGATTATAGCTGATTCCGATGATTATAGTTAGAAAAAATCCAAAAAATAAATTGTGTTTATATTGTTCTATGATCGGTAATGTGAAAAAATCTAAATCTTAACCTATTTAAACCACCATGATTGAAATTGTATATTTCTATCATTCATTTACTGTTTTGATTATTCAAAAACCAAATTTATTAGAACAATTCCAAAAATAAATTCCTACTAAAATCCTGCTACCCAAAAGCAGAACAATATAAATGCACTTTATCCCAGGCCAAACTATCTGTAATGAAATATATACAACCAGTTGTAAAAATGGTTATACAATATTGCACTTTATCCTAGGCCAAAATTGTATGTAATGAAATATTTACAACAAAATGTAAAAAATGTTATACATTGGATAATGGGTTTCCAAAATAAGATAAATAACTTATAACAAACAACTTTAAGAGTTATCTTGAAAAGTGGATATAGTAGAATATATACAGTCTAAGTGTTGCGCATCTAAAAATGTATATACTCATTTAATTATTCTCAGTTTCCATTTACCAAAGAACAGCCTCATTCTCCTTAATTTATGGTTGAACAATGATTTTATTACATGGATTAATTTATGGTTGAACAATAATGATCCCTAAGGATTTGGTTGAGCAATGATCCCTAAGAATTTACTCCAAGTAAAGTCAAACTCCACTTTCGGTGCCAACAAGAAAAAAAATTTGGCAATTTATTGCAAAAACAACCTTTGCATCCAAAAATACCAAAATACCATAGGAATGAACACCTTAGCTTAGTTTTCCCATTCCTGGGCCCTTTATCCTTTCGTTTTTTCTTTTACATAATATGCTCTATACATATATAGAGCTTGAACATTTATGTATATATATCTATATATGTCATCAGTATTAGTGGGTCGGTGTATTCTGCAGTGAAGACTACTAATATAGTAGATCATGATTGTGGCTTCATTTATAGCTGACAAAAGCTACATGAGGTTGGGGACCACCTTCATGAATGTACACAAATTGAAAGGCATGGCCAGGAACGAGGACCTTAATCCATGGTGGAAGAACGTATAGGAAATCCTTGGCCTTGGATTGCAAGAGACGACACAAAGGCCCACCCACATTTTTCATAGAGAGGGTCAACTCCCTAATGGGCTTCTTCGATAGAAATCAAGGGCAATAACAGTATGCATTTATTACAATAAATTTTAGATGCATATGTAGATCCAGTTACCTTCATTGCAGGTGACTATTGGGTACCTCAATCTTAGCAACTGGGTGACTCCTTAACACCAAACTTCTCATAAGCAAACACATACAATGAATCAAATCCCTCAATTCAATGCCCCAAAAATGAATTCTGCAACAACACAAGAAACCATTTTTAAGAATCCAGGCCTTGACCCTGCATAAAAAACACAGGAACCCAATTCAAAACCAAGTCCATACGACCTAAATTGATTAAGAAACCAATTTGAAAAGTCCAGGCTTTGACTGTTAGAATAATCAACCCATAGTTTACTACCTTAGACATTAATTTAACTATTTTTGTCTTATTAGCCTAATTCATGTGTCCCACCTTGTGCAAGTTGTCTCTTACCTATCCATAGTGGTCAAACTTGCCTTATTTGACTCATGTAGTGCTTGGGAAACCTCTAGGAATCAATTGTGCTTTATTCCTGGCCTCCTAGGCGCCCTTCTGCTTTTTCTGCTTTATTCCCTGCTTTTTCAGTGTTTTAAGGCAAATAGGAAAGCTAGACTAGGTGAAGTGAACTAGTTTTTTGTCCTCTTCATCCTCCACTCTTTTCTCCTTGGAAAAGCATGTATGAGTTGTCATTCCATCACTCTTTATCTTTCCTAAGCCATATTGCTAATTCGTGAGCTCCATGACTGATTTGGGATCAGCTTTTACACCTATGGGGGATTTGCTTAATCAGTAAGCCTGCTTTTATGAGCTAGCTTGAGTTGTCTTCATGCAACTCCCTTTTCCTTTATAAGGATGTATTACCTATGTAATAATATCAATTATCATTTATTGATCATTCATTAATGTGTGTTCATTAATTCTTCTTCTTCTCTCATTATGCTAGTTCTCTACAATTCTCTGTGAGGTTAATTGTGTGCCTAGATCCTTAGCCAGTTTATGAAATTCCTTATGCCATCAAGGATTTAGAATTTCTACATGGTATCAGAGCTAAGGTTCTCAAAGTTCAAGTTCTTCATGCAATTAGAGCTGAGGATATCAAAGCTCTACATGATATCAGATCTTTGAGAGTTCATTAATTAATCCTCCTTTTCCAGATTTGCAGGTTTATTTTGTAGGTTCAACTTTGAATGGATTCAACAATATTAGTTCCTCTTCCTTCTCCATTCACAATATATGCAGAGTGGAAACTGAAGATGATTTCATATCTAAAGAGACAAGGTCTCTATGAGATATCTATTGGAGTTGGTGAAGAATCTTATGAAGAGCCAAGTGACTGGTTGAATGACTGTGACAGAGCAATTGGAGCTATGTGCCTATCAATCTCTCCCTGCATGTGCTACCTTATTGATTCTATTGATTCCCCAAAGGATCTCTGGACAACATTGGATAGAGTTTTGGGAAAGGACAATGAGGATCCTTCTAGCTATGTGGAGAGTGCCTCTAGCTCCTCAATGATTTCTCTCTCTCAAGATGTCTCGACCTCTACAGTCTCTGATGAAGTTGATCATAAAGAAGAAGTTTCTCATACAGTTCCTGTTTCTACTACTTTCTTTGATTCGAATGCTTCCTCTTTCAATCAAGAAGCAAATATTGAAGAGCCATCTTTTTTTGTGTCTTTTGAAGTAGAAGATCTTGATTCATCTTCTCATGATGCTGTTGATGAAAAAGAAGTGACTAATGGAGCTGCTATGGCTATTGATGATTCACTCACACATTCAGTGTTCTCTATGTCTTCTATCATGGATTCTGAGATCCATATGTCAGACCTCTCACACCTTGTGCATGCCTCTTTTCTTGATGGTGCACAACCCAGTGATTTCCAGGATGTATGCTTAGCCAAATCAAGTCCTTCCAGTGTTTTGCCACTTACCATACTTGATCCCATGTGCTTCTACAGCTCCTCCTTTGTTCTTGGCATTCATTCTCAGAGCCTCCTTGAATATTTTGAACATCAGTATCCTTCCTCCTCTCATACTTCTACCATAGAGGATCCTTTACCAGTATATTCCCATGAGTATACTGTTGTGTTTATTTGTGATCTCTTGGATTCTTCGGAAGCTAGATCAACCCATGGAGCCCATGCATTCGCACTCTTTGATCCCATGCATTCTCTATGTTCCTACATGATCACTTGCACACATCCTCTCTGTGTAAATGAATATGGAGACATGATACATTCGCTTGGACAGTTATTTCACCTATCTAGAGCTCATTTCATCTCTACTGGTTTGAATTTCAAGTCATATCATCATCTCGGAGCTGATTACAAGTCTCAATATCCTTTAGTATTGCCTTCACATCATTGGATTTCAGTTGTTCTACATGGTCCCAGGTTCCATCCTACAGCTGTCCTTGATCCAGGTGAGCAGATTTCACATCATTGGATTTCAGTTGTTCTACATGGTCCTAGGTTCCATCCTGCAGCTGTCCTTGATCCAGGTGAGCAGATTTATCTTCTTTCCAAGAAGAAGATTCCTCCAGACATCAGCATTTAGTTTGGAGCAGCAGCAACACCAGCAGTTCAACATTTTTGGTATTGCTTTTTCATGTCCTTTCTTGAGGGAGGATTTTCCCCTTGAGGTTTTGCCTCTTTCCTCATTTCTTCGGACAACATAAAATTGTAAAAAGGGTGACCATAGCTTTATTGTTGGGCCCTATATTTTTCTGATATATTTCTCATAAGTCAGGCTTAAGGGGGGGTGTTAGAATAATCAACCCATAGTTTACTACCTTAGACATTAATTTAACTATTTTTGTCTTATTAGCCTAGTTCATGTGTCCCACCTTGTGCAATTTGTCTCTTGTTAGTTTTTCAACATTTAAGCTAGCATTATGTTAAGATCTTTTCACTGAGAGAATAACAAGCACAACAATCACATAAGCACATCACAAGAGACAAGAGACAAAAATATTTTAGGAGGGGAAACCATAAATGGAGAAAACCCCTCAATTTCCTCTAAGATAGTATCACCACAAGATGTGATCCCAAAACAGTAAGATGACCTCCCAACACAACAGCAGCCTTCTATCTTCTGTCAAGCCAAAGTATTTTCTTCTCCAAAGGTGCGCCACACTTGAGAGAGCAAGTGATGTAATTCACAAGTGATGAATAGAGAGACTCACACTCTCTATTTATATTAGTCCGTTCACTTGAATTGCCATTTCACACGTAGGATCGACCCAATAATTACTACTCGAGCCTACACCTTAATTAGTGTATAATAACTCAAGTGCCCCGAAACTGTGGGTACTTACCTAATGACTTGACATGACTTGATTACATTATTAATCCTCCCGATCGGAACATCGGGGCATAACCACATGACTCAAATACATAATAGAAACATCCCGGAATAAACATCGGGTAACAATACATAAGATACATAGAAGAATACATTCCAAAGTTACATATACATCAACACTCCTTCTTAACTAGGAAGGTATTCTTTCGACACAATTTTTCAGCATTGGTCTTCTTCTCTGCATCAACTGGATCATCTTCATCTTTGAGTCATCTTCTTCTTCAAGTCATCTTCATCTTCAAGTCATCTAGATCTGGATCATCTCTCGATCTGGATCAACACAAATGGCATCACTGGATCTAGATCATCACTCAATCTGGATCAACATCACTGGACTGGATCTAGATCATCACTCGATCTGGATCAACATCAAATGGCATCACTGGATCTAGATCATCACTCGATCTAGATCAACATCACTGGACTGGATCTGGATCATCACTCGATCTGGATCACCACTGCTGGATCTGGATCATCACTCGATCTGGATCTCTCGGAGTCATCATAACTAGATCTGGATCATCTCTCGATCTGGATCTCCTCTAGTCATCATCATGTGTATACTATCTCATCATAGGAAGTTCTACAGATCTAGCCCTTTTTCATGCTGGTTGTAGGCCTACTCTCATGTAGGTCTTCACCCAGCACTTACATCTGACCTGCTCGTCAGAAAGGCATGCCCAGCACTCACATCTGACCTGCTCGTCAGAATGGCCCAGCACTCACATTCACCAGCATGATAGGACACACCTACTATCATCTGTGAAATGGCTCAGCACTTATAATCACCAGCATGGTAGGACACACCTACTACCATCTATGAAATGGCTCTGCACTTATATCTGACCTACTCATCAGAAAGGCACAATCCCATCCAGGGGAACACGTCCAACCACACTGATGGGAGACTCCTATCTAGACAGGAACACATCCTATCACAGTGATAAGAGATTTCCACACTTACATCTGACCTCCTCGTCAGAAAGGCACAACCATCCAGGGGAACACATCCAACCACACTGATGGAAGACTCCTATCCAGACAGGAACACATCCTATCACAGTGATAAGAGATTTCAGCACTTATATCTTGTCCTACAAGAACACATCCCAACAGTCACTCCAGAAAGGCTCTGCACTTACATCCATCCAGGGGAACACATCCAACCACACTGATGGAAAGGCTTGCACTCACATCTGATCCTACGAGAACACATCCCAGCAGTCATATCAGAATGGCCCCCAGTCCTCGACTGAGCTACCTGGTAACTGACCAGGTGTC